>JTDE01002902.1:66783-88789 GCA_014338405.1 Paragonimus skrjabini miyazakii | reverse complement strand
AAAATGAATATAGCACGAGACAACCTGGGTCGAATTCGAACTTCCCGCTTATTTACTCTGTTCTCGGTATTCCCTATAACCCCCAAGAGCGGTGCTACACCCTGTTTTCAATTACTGTCTTTTAGATCAACAAAAACCGCTGACATGGAAACGGACAAACTGACTGGATCCGTGTGACTTGGACCTCCAACCTCGAACCCGTGACCAAATCAGTGAAATCGCTGAACCAATCAGATTAATGAACCAATAGCATCAGAGCAGCGCTTTGGCGTGGGGTTTCCCCGATGGCTTTTGTTGAAACCAACCCGGAGAAGCTTAACGCACTCAACGAGGATGCCAGGCGGAAGGAGAATAAACCTCTTGGTTTCCTAACCTCACCCCTAGATGTCATTGATCACGTGTTCGATACTTCCTATGGTTCGAAGAAGCCGTTTGAGACAGGTTGTTCCCTATAGCTTTACTTACGCTTTTCAGGCCAGGGTTTTCCTTACACATATAAACCCGGGGGCAACTTCTTGCATCGACCTCTGCTTGATATTCCTAATCTGTACCTTGGTATGACGTGGTTCTCAATGCAAGGACCGTTTAAACCGAGATTCTGCCATATAATGGAGAGGGATTACTATCGGTAATATTAAGTGTGGTTATTTACTGTTTTAGCTGCGTAACAAGAGTCGGTCTACAAAACACTGACAAGTTGTGTAAAATATATTGGGACGATTTGTTGGAATGTCAGACTCAGGACAAAGCAGTAAGTTTTTCAGAATGAAGTGTGTTGATCAATTTTCAGCGGAAACGGGCCCTCTTTATGAAGAAAGTACGGAATCAGAAAAAATTTCCTCCAATGACGGATATCCCTTACGGTGCTCACATAATCAAGTCATATTAGTTTCACTATCAATCCGTGTTTCTTTAGTTTGCCTTGAGAATATACTTACTTACACTTTTCCGTGTTTTTCACTTGGGTTATCTCAGTGGAACCCTGTTACTTACTTGGTTCGTTGATAGAAAGCGAAAGTCGCTAACGGTGTGAACCTTTCCATTGAATATCTCGGTGCCGGAGTAAGCGGGGCGTTATGTATCCAAAATCATCAAAAGTGTACAATTGAATGCGACTATCGGAAATATCATTTATTATGGTCGCTACATGTGCATTACCATGTGTGCATTTAGGATTTGCTGGAAAGCCACATCATTGGATGCCAGCGCCACCCAAGGTGGTGGTGTATTCCAGCTATTTATGTTCCATCAAGGGGAAAATAGTATTGGTCGCTGCTTAAGAATTAAAAGAGGATGATCCCGAAAAGTCTCCTCATTTCAAATAGGAAAATCTGCCCTCAGCCCTCCCCCAATCCGCCACGAAAATTCGACGAAGTTACCTATTCGCCGTGTGTTTTGGGGATATGTTCAAGTTATCTAGCCGCTGGTTACAGGAGGATCTCCCCACTCCAACAGCTCTACGTGTGGTTGTTCTCTGTACTCGGTCGTCTAGGCACACCTCAGTCTCAAATGAACAGAACACAAGGAAAGTATACAAAAAGCCTCCTTGTACACTTTATCAACAGATCGACCAGTGGTTTTGAATTTTCTCGGCTATGACCCAGGCCTGCGTTGTGCTAACCTGTATTTTAAGGGTGTCGGTCACCAACATTCGGAGGTCTCGTTCAGTGCTACACTGTGTTGACACGTACCCGTGGTACGCCCTTGCATCTATCAGGTGCTTGAAGTAGCATTTCTTTAGCTTTAGAGGCAGGCTCCAATAAGCTGTCCATCTTGACACCGTGTCTAAGTCATTTTGCAGCCTCAAATTGTCCTTCGTATCATTGACGGTCGTTGCAACACATGGATGATTGTGTGATTATCGCTTCTGGGTTAGTAGTCGGTCTACTTTTAATGCTTCCTCTTAATCTGTTACAAGTTAACTCCGCTGTCTATGTGTAGTTTTTACTCTTCGCATTTCTAGATTTCTTTATATCACTTGGGTGTCTCGGTATCACTCACGCGGCTTGACGTCGATTTCAGATACCCTGTGACCGTGTTCTATTTCCAGATTCGTTAAAATTAGATGTAACGCACTAACACGGTGGTACAGGTAATGTGAACGGATACGTCTTATTTATGCCTCGACAGTGTGCGATGGCTTACACTAACAGGCATTCTTACCTAATGAGGTCAACGAGCGCTATTGCGCTGCGGCAGCCCGAGTAAAATGGCTCAGACAGAACACACCCCGTAATGTGAATGCAGCCGTACTTCCTTTGTGTACAGTGCACGTTCGCTGACCTGATTCGGTTAGAAAACTTCCCTGTATAAGTCCTCCCACAGTATTGTTGTATATTCGTTTCCAATCTGCCTCACTACACTAGTGTAAACAACTTGGTTCGGATAACCATAGAAAATCTTATTGAACATTAGCAGAGACACCTCTTGGGCCATCTTAATATGGACTCCAATCAGAGAAGAATAACATTGGACAAATGACATTATATATCATATACTAACTGGAAGCGTTTGATTTCACCCGACTGCCTACACAGTCCCTGTCAAGGCCAATACTAATAACACATGAATTAAACGTCACTTACAATTGGCCGCATCTTTTACATTTCTGCAGACCTTTCGGTCAACTCTTTTCAAGAGTGCTTTTCCTTGCTACGGCAGGGAGTCGAGCACCTGTCTGCTTCCTATGAGGCAACCATGTTCATCAGCGCGCCAGTGACCTTACAGTAGACACGATCGAAGTGCCATATGCAAACATGCAACCCGTTCGTTTGGAGGTAATGTCCAAACTGACAGATCGCCTCGAGAGGAGATAATAACTGTCTTGGTAATTCTGACCGATGACCCCACGGTGAGAACTTCTCTCCAATTTGAGATCACAGAAATCATTAACTTGTTGAGCAACATCTTGGTCGCTGGTTAGCAGTAGAGGGTTTTGATTTTACATAAATTGAACATCACCCATAATTGATAACAGGTGTCGCATTCCCATAGAGTTTTTAGTCAGCTCTTCTAGTTTTACTGTGTTTTCATATGGAACTTCGGTTCGGTTTAATATGAGGTCTACGGCACAGTGATCAACATAATTGCCTCATAAAGGCATAGCCGGAGTTCTAATCCAAGCCATAACAATGTGTACTACTGACTAACCCTAACAACAACGAAACTGTCGATTGGTGCTTCTTTCCGAAGGATAGCTTGTCGAAAAGACAGTGAGAATATAAAGGCTCGCATCCTTTGCGAGTGATGTTCAAAATTTATTAACCCAAATCCCCTACTACTTATCAGTGGGCATAATCGGTGGTTGTCTTTTCGGTCTAACATCACGATTCGAATAGTCGCCCATGCCAGTAGCTTTGATGATTTGTTTATCGGTGTCCAGTCAGATCTCGGTCCTCATGGCGTAAAAATAGCTGGTTTAGTCTTCTGGCTAATCGGCTCAAACTGGTAGTAAACGTCAAACATTAACGTCCTATGGAAAACCGCATATCGGCGATAACAGTCCATCGGGGCAATGTAATACACAGATCCTATAGGCCCCAGAAATGAATATAAACACCTTGTTTTGTGAAGGTCTTTGAAGTCCGGAGTGTCACCGAACATGGGAAGGTGATAAGTACAACTACAAGGACTGGAAGCATGCTATTTCAAGCACCGGATATTTCATGTTGATTGAACATCACCCACAAATGATCGCAGTTATCGCATTCCCATAGAATTTTCAGTCGGCCCCTTTAAAAAAGAAGCACTAGACTCGAGTTTCGCCCTCACTAGAGCTCGTCAGTAGTCCATACCCTTGCCACTGCCGGGCCTAGAATTCCGGCTTTCCTGAGGCAACCATGTTGACCACTGCGCCATTGACCTCACGTTAGGCACGACCGAATGACCATATGCGAACTTCAACCACTTTCGCTTGTGAGTAATGATCAGGTTGCCTAATTGTCTCGATAGGAGACACAGTTACTGTCTGTTAACTCCAGTCAATGACCCCTCGACTAGGGCTTCTTTCCCAGTTGAAATCACAGAAATAATTAACTTGTTCAGCGGTATTTTAATTACTGATGGGTAGTGAGGGATTTTGGTTTATGATCAGTTACGGGTGATTTTCGCTGTATATAAAAACCAAAATCCCCTACCGCTCAGCGGATATTTAGTGGTTTTTTAGGTTCGGTATGCCTTGAAATTTTCACGTTACCCTTGAATCAAATGGCTTGTGTGAGAAAGTCACACTACTAACCGAGCAAGATAAGTGACACCGTGTATTGCCATTCTTTCTCGTTACATTCGTTTGCTGTCGACAGCGCCCACACGTGGATGGATCTTCCATTGTTCAGACTTATAATGTTCACTAATAAACTGATGTCTACAAATCATATTCGTCCTTTGTTGGAGCATAGTGATCTATCTGGCTTCTGACTGGAAATACCAGCGGAATTGACAGCTTATCAGGTTCGGCCGCTTGTTTATTATAGTCGTTCGGCGGAATAGTCTACGAACTAAGATTAATGAATGAAGATGACCCTAAGTAGGGATGATCGAACCGAGGTTCGAACCGACAGTATAACAATAAACGAAGGGCATAAATATAACATTTTCATTAATCTCTGTACATGCATCTGTAGTATGTCGCCGCAGATCATTGTATCTGTGATTATTGATGAATTGGCATGGAATAATTTAGGGGGTTATGATCCGACGAGCATGTAACCCACTTTTTAGGCCATTTCTTCTATTCCAGCTTTGAAAATTGTCTACCACTCTGCTGCTTTTTACTTTGACGTAAAATGGTGCTGCGCCGTCTTGTTCGGCCTACTTCGAGTGGTCGCGCTGTAACCCATCAAATGTGGGCATTCGTGGACCAGTTAACCTGGTCAAGTGTATTGCTCGTCAAAATGCCGCCTTATCATTACAAAGAAATAGGTAGCGTTGCTCCTTTCCCTCCTTTCCAGTAGCTGTTTCGAAACTAATGTTTGCGTCTTTAAATGTTTTCTTTCCTCCATTCATCTGTATAATAACGAAACACTTCTCCGCACTTTTCAGTTCAGTGATTTAGCATGGTGCTTTAAAAACTATGACACGAAACACATATGGTGCCGCAGCCGTGCTTACAACCGACTGAGTGAGTAATCACTTCTGTTGTCGACTGTACGCGCACTTCATCTCGACTAGAAACTAGAATAGCAAGTTGTCTATATGTTTGAAAACGAGATTGCGGACTGCAGAATTGCTGTAGATATGACCAAATACATTACACTATTACCGCCATCAATATACTGTAAATGTCGTGTGTAAAAGAGAACGGTCTCACATACCGAACAACAGCTATCTTACCAGGTTAGTGTTGTGATGTTGCCGGATGTGCTTCCATAAAATGTGTAATCATCATATAGAGATGGTTTACACAGGGTCACAGGCTTGCACAGAAGAGTGATCTTTCCTTATGCGTTTCTGTCTTTGTGTTGTTCGGCGAATAAGTTGTGTTGGAAAAGTGAGTAAATGGCTATTTGGATAAGGTTACTAGTATACTATTGTGTTAACAACATTTCCCTAGGCACACATTTATTGACTTGTGGAAATAAGCTAGGAGGGTGGCCAGAAGAATTATCTGTATAAGTTGTTTTTGATGTATGTGCTGACCGGGTAGAAGTTTGAAACTCTCAATCGATTGTACCTATGCTGCCCAGTTGATAAGTGCATTTCAGTATGAGTGGATCTTATGACTGATGTAGTAGTAGTCCACACATTCCATTCCGTACTCTAGTCTAAAAGAATAACCCTTTAGGTATTCATCTTTTTTTATGGATGATCCACCAGTGGATGACTTAGCATGTGAAGGATTTTGTCGGTGGCAATTGGGTCTCCTTTGAGGTGTGTGCAATTTGTTGGGAATTGATCCCATTCCGTTAATTTCTTTAGATAGATTTTTTCCAGAGCTCCACTGCCCTTCTGATGGCTCGTTTCTGAGCGCCTTCAATACATGCTAACTTTTTTAAGGTAGAACTGAAAGGCTCATATTCTCACGGCTTACGAATTTCAACAAAGCGGAAAACGCTTCCTGATTGAAGTTTCCACAGTTTCATTCAGTCATGACTCTTCATTCGCTTTCTTCCCTACGTGACGAACTAGAAACGTCCCCTATCTTGTATCTTGACATTTCGGCCTGGAAAGTGCAAATGGCTTCCCACTTCAGTTTTCCAAACGAATTGATGTGCATCTATAGCCGACCACTGAACGGGTGACTTATTTGCCCCGTCGTAACCGTGGCTGCTCGTCATTGACCTTGGGCCCCTTTATGTTTCCTTCGTACCGGTTTTCTCAACCGCACGCCAAGTGACCGTGTTTAGAAGCGCGACGACTTGATCCGACCCTAGACGGTTAACTCAAGGAAATGCCCGTTTGCGAACAGAACATTCTGATTGGAATGCTTCCCTGCAAAGAAGTGAACCGCGGTGGTGACAGCCGTTTGTCAGATAACTTATTTGAGTTCATAAACAGCTGATGTCTGGTTTCGCTTTGAGGCAACGAGGAGCCTCAATTCGTTTAACCTGGCCTATCTCATACATTTTGACCGACATTCATACACGGAGAGCGCCTTTCGCATTGTTTACCGGGTCCATAAACCTTCTGTTGGAAGGTCAGCCATCACATCCTTCTGACAACCCGGACGGATGAAGTTCGACTACATCACTCGGATTTGTGCACTCGAGCATACTGTGTACCAACGCTCGAGCCGCCAAGTATGGTCATCCAGACAATGAGGGGTTGATCTCTCTGTCGCCGACCCAGCCCGATGAACACTGTCCACCTAGAGTCTACCTCGTTTGTGTTCTTAATGAAAGCCAAGTGGTGTTTATCATTTATTCAATCATCTTGCCGTCAGTAATTTTCCAGTGATCACCTGATTTTATATAACTGTACCAGCCGGGGACGGGATTTTTTCGAACACAGTTCCGTTTGAAGCAGTGGTTCCCCGAAATACACTATACAGTTCCGTTTGCTGAGTGTTCATTCTTCCAGTGTACATTTCCAAAGTCGCCAATCAGAACAGCAAGAAGACGGATGTTGCCTGCATTAACAGTTTACATTGTATCGTCAACCACTTAAAGAAAACAGCCGAAATTTGCAAATAAACAAATGTTCATGGCGATAACGGTTCAGCGGAACGGATACAACTTCAGGTAGGAAGAGGAAATGTGGCTTGGGTCTTCACTTTTTCTACCCACCACATGATCTATCTGCTTTTGATCGGCACGGCTTCACTCATAGTTTGTTTCACTCATAGTCTGCGAAAATTTTAGTCAGCTGTGATGCATAGATTGAGTACATGAACGTCGCTGGCGGTGTCTTTCTGTCATCACCGTCAAAGTCTACAACCAGTAACAGTCAGTGAATAATTTGAGCTTCGTTCCCGTATACGCAGCAAACTAACCGCGCCCTACTTTTATATGAGTTGCTTGTACGTTTGGCTACTCTTTAGTTGGCTAGCCCTGCTAGTAGCGAATTTACTGGGGTTTACTTAGGTGGTATTCTTGAATACCTTTTGATTAGCGGTTTTGATGAATGACGATACAATAATTTGGTGCTAAGTTTTTATTATTGCTACCCAATGTGTGGACTAAACTGAAGCCCAAATGTGTCTCTGTCATGTGATAATGTATAATGGATCATGATTCGCTGCATGTTAGAAAACCGGTTAGTTCACACTACGCGACTCCATTGTACTGTATCGGCGTATGTATTTATTACCGTCAACACAGCGCGCATTTGGAAAATCGATAACACTACAAACAATGTATCTGTTAGTTTTTACCATCTTGTAGTCGGTTAAACAGATGATCGATTCGCTCGATATAATGGCGTTTTTTTAAAAAAACCTCCATATGTATGTTCACATTTTTCTATTGTAAATAAAGGGTTTTTCTATTATTTATTTTGCATCCGTAATCATCTATACATGGACTTCCAAATTGTGTATGCATACTTAACAGTGGAATAGTGGATGTCAAACAGGTTGATGGAAGCAAGCATGAAATACAGGCCACCTTGTAAACCAAACCGGATCAAAGGGGTTCGCCGTGAGTTTGTAATTTCAGTAGAGGTGAAGGTACCAATTGGGACGAAAGCACCAAAAGGATCTTCCATTGCTTTCCGTGGTAACAGGAGTGCTTTTGTAACAACGTTGTCCTGACACGTTCTGTACCAACAGAGTTGCTAAACTTTTCGGATTGTGTCCGTTTGAATCGTTCATGTGGCGATATTTTTCGGTCCAAAATTTACCTGTAATTTATTGAAAAGAATTAACAGGATGACACTAGCTAACACGCTCACATTACTTTATGTTGAATCACTTATTTAGTGTACAGTGACTTACGACTGGTGTTCTGTTGTACAGCTTGTTGGTGAGCTTTCAGTTAACCCCACATAGATTTTCGGAAACTCTTTGTCATCATTTTTGGTTAACACGCTATTGTGAGATTAGTCTCGACCCTTCTCCCAGCAGTTAAACGTTTAGTACATACATTTTTGTCTGGACCTTGTTTCCAACTTCAATGTGTACAGTCCCCAGTACGCGTTTTGTTCGACAGATTGGATGGATCATTTTTTCCAGGTAATAGTTCAGTCTTCAGTTTTCATATTTCAAGGTCTTCTCTGCCATTGACGCACAGTGTCAAACATGGGCTAGGTGTTGTGACAGCAAAAGGCGCTTGGCCTGCAAAGTTGTTTATTGCATGAAATTCCGTAAAGGTTATGTTAAAACGTAGGGCCACAAACTCGTATACTCGTTTGCACGGCTGACTTGCGTTCACACACACTGGGTAACAATACGCTGTCGCTCGCCATGGTGGCAAATCCCCCGTAGTGCGCACAAACTATTCGCTTCTGGTCCATCGTCTTCCTGGCGTTGAGGCTTGCCTTTTAGTTCCCGAATGTGCACACTATACTATTCACAAACGAAGCTGTCTGTTATACAACATAGGTTGTCCCGGGCTGCCTTAACTTATGCGAAAACAGTCATGTCGATGCGATTCGAACCTGCGATCGTGCAACTTTTTGCAAGGCCTTCTTAAAAAGCCTTTCAGCGCGGCATCACATGTGGCCAACGTAATAATTAGGTTATGCGCCTGCTGCTCACATAGTGTTTTCTCTGAATATCCGGGTAAGGATGTGTGATGAAGACTCGTATGAAATCGATGCTGCGTCAGGCGTTTAGTGCGCTGACATTGATGCAGTTTTTCGAAACCCGTTACAAGAAGACTTTACGCATCAGTTTGATTGCGTATGTTGAATGAGGTTATCAGGTTGATATCTCCATCGCAACGTTTCTGTTTTTTTGGCAAGGTTGCCTGGCATATCTTGAAGTTTAACCCTTATCATCTGCTTCTATACCCACGTTTCTTACTGGCAGCTAGTTTAAGGAGACTTGTTTTAACCGGAATGCCTTGTTCTATCTTAAAACACGCATGCGCAAGCCACTTTGCTTTGTAAGTGCTTGAAGTAGTGTATGATTTTACCAACTAAATGATTCTTAGAAAAAAGAGACACCACTAATCGCGTCTCGTTTTATCTTACAATTGTCGGGGCAGTAATTACGACTTTATTTTGTATTACGCTGTCGAAAGTCTGATGGTCGACAATATTTATAACTAATCCCAGGCGAGGAAGTTCGGTTCCTGGAGTATACTAATGCTGAAGTGTTAGTCTTTGACGAATTGCAGATTGCACCAGGAGTCCTCAACAGACGTGATATCCGTTTTTTTGTTTATCTCTGCGTTGTTCCTCGGCAAGTTATCTCCTCGAGGTTGCTCGCGGTGGATTTGACTGTGTTTGTCACAGAGTTCGCTAGAAAATTTAGCAGATAGTTATGTCAGCTGTGATCGATTGCTTACCATGATATCTTACCAGATGACCGCAGCTTAACTTTCACAGTCTGGGTTTCCGGCATGACATTAATGCTTCATCGGATGACAGTTTTCCCAAGTGATTCTTACGGATAAGTCTTGTCAAATCAGAAATAGCAGGTTTTTTTCAACACATACGAAGTTTGTTGTTTCCACCAACGAGTCCTCTAAATTAGACATTCTTGCTAAGGTTTTCTTTTTGAGTGATCGTTAGAGGCATCGAGACACCACTGATATTCACCGAGGACGTAAGTTCCTTCCGTAATAGAGTAGCATTCGGTACGGTGTTGAGCCGAACCTCCGTGTTCATGGTGTAAGTAAGTCCCTAAAGGAAGCCTGATATACGCTATTCTGGCTGCGTGACTGAAGCGGTCTTAAATAGCCGAATTACCTCACCCCTGTGAATTGTTTCAGTGACGCAAAACATGATTAGACGTCCTACAGTCTTTCATCTCGTGTTTACATCTGTGCCGATAATCAGTTGCTATGTGTTTGCAACCCTGACAACCGTTAAAATATCCCCATTTGTCGCGAAAATACCCACATATCTAACAGATTCATTGAGTTGAACTTTGAATAGATAGTAAAGTTACGGGACCTACCTTGTTCTCGTGGAGGATATGACGTTAATCGCAGGTGACTTCTTACCATTCAACGTATGTGGTGGTGGAACCTACTAATCAATCTTATTGTTTTTCGGCATGTGATTTTGAACCACTATCAAGCTCAGTTTGCAACTAAACGTGTTAACATTCCCATATGTCCCTCATTCATTCAAAATCATGGCCAATTCATTGTTTACTGCGCCGTGGATTATAAGCGGCGATGAGGTGGTCAGTGTGTATAGCATTATGACTTCACTTCTTGATGCCCTACCGGATTTCTGAGTGGAGCTGTAGAGGCCACAAAGAAGCCGCCTTTTACACACCGTCCCACTTTCGCTTGCGACTTGGTTGTGTTTACAAGAATTGGGCACGGTAATGTCAACTGTTTAGGCGACGAATTAGGTTCTATCTTTTCGTTGACTGTATGGCGATTAAGTATCAATGTCAGCCACTGTTGTAATGCTAGTGATGATGAGGTGCCAGCTTGTCAGAAGTAACGATAGACCTTGTGTTCCCTATCTTCTCACACCTTTTTGTTTGCCATATACTCTTCGTTTCAAGAACTCTGTTTGATATCTTGTGGAGGCAAAAGCGTTCGGTTCGTACGTGTTTGGGCGTTTTCTGCTATACAACATAACAGATAATACTTGGGTGATGTATTATCATATTATGCATCCCTAGAGAAGATTGGTGGAGGTAGCCGGGGATCCAACAACCGACTATATCAATGTCATTGCCGTTGGGCTACATTAAACACTGCACCCGAACAGTTAACTTCAACTATTTCTCAGTGTCTCTTAATCCTGATATGGTCGTTTGCTACCAGCGTTCGTTCTTACGGATCATACACACACGTAGAGGCGATCCTTGGTAAATGGCTGGCATATGTGAGGGTTGGTAAATTTTTATCCTGTGTACATTAGGGTGTGCACGATTATCCAGTTGTACCCATTATTTGTTTATCTAAGACTGCACTGTTCCAATGAGCCCAACTGCTAAACTTTGGTCTAGTCCAACCAAGTAATGTTCTACTTATCTTGCTAACTCCGCTACACCCGGTTCCGTTTACGGACTGGTTGTGTGGTGTCTTGAGTGAATTCAAATTGGAGCTACATTGTGACCAAAATAACCGGGGAACCCTGTTGGTTTTGCTCACGTTTTGTTACTTTTTGGTAAGTGTGTTGGAGTCTGAACTTCTTTGAACATCGACGCTTCCATAATTTTCTGTGTGTATCAGCAATCGGTCCTTTTCCAGTATCTCAACGTTTTTCTTAGAAAATTATTTTTCTTTAAGCTAGTCTTCTCACAAACTGCTGTGACATCCGGAACAGGTAAACCATTGGCCAGCCATCCGACTTTTGCAACTAGCTCCGATGACAAACACCAATTTTTTTAATGACCTAGTTCAGTTGTCAGTCTGTTCTATCAGTGTGCCTATTTGGAACTCGTTGCTCTTCGTGTTCCTTTTTAAACGTCTGACACTGGTACAATTACAAGTGACGTTGCAGCCTGATCATGGTGATAACCACGCCCTTAATTCGAGTTCATCCGTAAGTTACTGGTTTACAACTTTCGAATGTATCAAGGAACTCTGCTCTTAATCATCCTAGTTTGGTTGGTTTACTTTTTGAGGTACACTTCGTGACACTGGTGTAATGGAAACTATGTTCGCTCAAAACTAACTCATTCCGTGTTGACAAAAACGACGCTATTCCTTGTCGGTAGGGTGCGTCTCCAATAGTTTACACCGGAGTAACATTAAGGTTTTACACCCGTTTATTATGTGGCACACTATAGTTTCTAAGTGGGTAGGTTACCCGTAACGTAAAAACAATGCGGTGACATCGAACCACCCAACTTCCAACATGCCAGAAATAAGAGGATGCAGTCCACAGGTGTGCTTATTTTGCCCAGGACTGTAGATTCCTCTGCTTGATGTAAATTTCGCACAAATTGCTGCTAAGGTTGAAAAATTCTCGTTGTGCATATTTCGGGTTCAAATTGGTCAGGTTTGATGTTCGGTCATTGTGAATTTCATTGACTGATCTCAAGTAAACTAGCCCACGTGATGTACTGTCAATTGAGAGTAAAATTATTTGCTTGCGTAAGCTAATGACGTCAAACTGAGGATAAAAGGGAGAAGCAGTGAAACTAGCGTTGCGTAATCATGTACCGGGATTACTTAAGAAACAGATGGAGACTTTCAACTTAATACTGCAAGTGCCACTATTAACACTGATGTCTTATTCATTAATAGAAACTAACGAACACATACCAGCAAAATTATCTGTTGGTTATCATCACACAAAGAGAATTCAAGGACAATGCTTGTGGCGCATCGCAGACTCACTTTTGGCAATGACGAGAAAATGTAACATTTGTTCAATTCGTTGATAGGTCTGATAGTGTTTACGGACATGATACTGTTGTCCCTGGTCTTGCATTATCTGTTTCAACTTTGTAACAATAGCAGATGTAAGCGTTTTGTGTGGGCCCACAACTTTGGCCGTCAGCAATTGTTCATCGGTCACAATCAATTCAGGACACACAGAAAATAGTGGTGTCTCATTGCGTTCTAAAGCACACAGAAATATCTCTTGGGCCTCATTTCGATTGGTTTGTTTACTAATAGGTAGTCTACTAGTATGGATGAAATTTCTGGACTGTCTGTGTTCCCATTGAACGTGTTCATAGGTGAAGGGAGGGGCAAATTCGAAATGATAAGGATGATGAATCCGACTCCACAAAACTGGCTGATGGCAGTACTGATCCGGGTAAACTGAATTTTTGTAGCGTACACCCGCCTCACCAAATGTCTTCATGTGGCCCAGTTGGTTATTCAAAAAGTGTTGATCGATAAAGCCGAGTAGACCGAAGTATGCAGGTTTTCTGTCGGATTGCTCTAATCTGTCAAAGTGGATACTGTACGCATGGTAAATCACTAATTCGTTTCGGGTATCCACAGTTAAACCGCTAAGTGACCTGACTTACCAGCGTCCGTTGGTGATTTAGTGAATATAGGACTGGGCGGGTGCTCAGCTACCTTCTCTTTCACCTATCATTCCCTTTGTTTTACCGGTTAGCCGCGAACACGTCTATATGAATGCGTTGCCTGTAAAGAAGCTGGTCTGTTATGAGTGTGACTGCTAAGGCCACTCAGTGGTCACTTGGGTGTTTGAGCTGCCTACTGTGATGTTTGGGGCGTTTAATTTTGGTGCACTGCCGCCTTGAGCTGACTATCTACGGTTGTTACCTGAACCTTGTGAGAGGCATTCCGGTTAATGAGAAGATGCAATGATGAGTGGCAAAGCAGGTCATAGTAGCCCTCGTTTAGCGTTTTAGTGGGACAATTTACTTAACCTGGGACAGTACTGTAAGACAAATATGACGTGATCCTAACACATGGCATTCTTGACGATCCTTTGCGAAGTTGATTTTGCTTAACTTGATTCATCGCCCCAGGAATAACTTATTGAGTCTGTCTCATCAACTGAGCTGCTCCACCTATAAGCGACAACCATTCCGCATCTGGTTGTACTCAGTCTGGAACACCCTATCAGAGTCAGCCGTGAAAGCGTCATCAATTAGTGTTTTAAAATACGGCCTCAATGCACACATTCAAGATGTCAAGCCGAGTATTCAGTGAGATTGACAGTCTGAATCATTGCATTAAAGTGCAGATAAATTCCATCGTTTACATTCGCTTCGAGTTAACTGCAGTTTGGTTCACGTTGACATGTTCTCTCTGTGTGTTTGCTATGATGTAGCTGGGTTTCTGTAATACCAGACGAGCGTGATTTATCATTAGTTTCCCCGAATTTACGCTGCACCTGATCTCATCTTGGTGGGTCATGCCACTGCAATCGTTTGTTGAGAACTTCGTAAAATCGATTGTAATATCCGTTAAAAAACTACAGCATAAATATATGGACGCAGCCAACGCACAAAAGTAATTTCAGTGGCTGTCTTCGATTTAAATCCATGTAGAGGATCGATAGATATGTTCCATTTCTGCACTAAATACATCATCTATGAAAGCCAACCAGAACGTGCAGCTGAATCATTTGCTGGTTTTAATGGAAAACAGGAGTTCTTGTTATGTGGTTCTTTTTGAAGAGTTTTACACCCACTCACAAGTTAGTATTGCTTCTATGTTTTTTCATTGGTCTAACTGATCCATAGTTCCGTCCAGTATCCTAACTAAAGGATTCAAGCGTTTGAATTAAATATTTGGCTTGACGTGGCGGAAGGTTGGTTGTGAACCATACATTACTTATTTTTTTTAAAAAAACAGGTGTTTCCCGAATTAAACTTGTGAACTGGAGTCAAAAACTGCAGATTGCACAGTTTTTACCCGTCGATTTTCGCTGCATCATATCAGGTACATACTGCTGGTACTGGTCGTAAAAGTTATGCTATTCAGGATATGGCAGCAGACTGCACTCCGGAATACTTCCTGTAACTGTCCATAATGTCTGTGCTGAATCTGAAACAAAGGGCACAAACGATTCGAAAATGAGTTACTGCAAATCTCAGCATCTGCAGTCCCCACAGTAGCATATGTGGTTAAGCGTTACAGGTTCCCATGCATGAAAAGTGACAACAATCATTAAACTTTCTGTGGATTTTTACTATCAAGTACATACTACTTACATAACCCTATTCAGTAGATGCCCTCAAAAGATCTATCCGCCCCACCGTTCAATCTACAAGTAACGATCGGTACAAATTGTCCCATGTTAATATTTTCTTTCTTCCATGGTTCTCATTTAAATGTCAAACTAGCTTAGCTCTCTTGGGTGTCGTTTTTCACTATCACAAACTATTGGAGTACCAACTGATCAACGAACTGCCCACCACGTCAAGCTGACCATTCTCATACATCATCTCTTCTGTAAAAGTAGTGCTAGCAATATATAGGCTAGAAACTTTAATGAGCAGGTCTCCTGATGTAAATAACTCACGTAACGGTACACTTTAGGAGAGATCATGCACAGCCACTGTGGATAGAGCGCATTCTTCAAAAACAGTTTTGAATCACTGGTTTGGAGCCATTGCATTAATGCAATGGCTAACAACTTATTCTGAAATCAGGAACCCTTCACCAACGTTAGGTAGACAAAAGTTGATCACAACTACAGTTTAGTTGTTTAATAATCTTTTTTGACTGATCTATATCATCACCGTCATCGACGGCATCAGTGTTGTGATCCAAGAACGCGGAAGGCGCAGAAAACCAATACATGGGTTATGCGCTTCAACATGATTACAATGAAAAACACATCTGCTTACGACACTGGTTTCAGAACGTCACGGTTGCCATAGACGTCAGTGCACAGTTCCCTTAGATACCATGATCCATTTCATGCCATACTGTACCCCAATGCTTCTCGTATTCCTCTCGCGGCTACTTCAGTGTCAAAATCCATGCTCCTGCCTCATTGCTGAATAGTAGTGGTGTGAATAGTATAGTGTGATCGTTTGTCCCGATTATAACACTACTGGCCATCACCAGTGCTTAATTGTCGTGCAGGGGCTTTCAACGGTCACCACAACTAAGTGCGCTGAGTTCCCGGATAAATTTAAACGTCGGCGGCATCCAGGCCATTTAGTCTGATCAGCCGCTCTCTCCCCGAACGCTCTCAGTCACCGGTTTCGTTAACCCAGATGCTTTAGTCCTGGAGGCGAACCCAATCTACCATGGTCAACGAACTGATAGCTTTCGTTTTTCTATTCCGAGTTTTCGTTGGCCTATTTAAAAAAACGTACAACAACTGCCTATCATACAACAATAGCCTTGTGAACAAGATTCTTCGTTTAATTTCTGCATCCTCATTGATTCTGTTGGGGTTCCCTAAGTATACGAACATGTCATCAGTGAACTCGTCTCACAAGTTTCATTGGTTTGGTCACATCTTTCGAAGGTCAGCTTGTCGCCTGTCTGTTTCTTGTTTGCGAGTGGCGAGATAGGCTGGAAGCGATAGTCCGATGACTACGTATAAAGTGGTTTGTGGGGTGTGAAGACATTAACATTGAAACCTACTTCAGTAGGGTGTTTCCGGATTCCTGGATGGAATGAAAATGACGATGAACACCTATGATTGAGGATGTTCTATATGGCGAGAAAGGAAAGTCAGTGGAGCTCGTGTTGCGAGTCGAAGTGCGTACCGATGTAATTCTTCCCCTCTACATTTCTGCTCTTTAACTTGCACAGTCTATTTTTTCTTGTCATACAATGTGATAATCTTGTATGATTTCTCTGTATGGAACACGAATGAATTCAGTGGCATTGAGTAGAAGGTATGTGTTTTCAAATATATTCGGTAAAATTAAAAGACTGGCTCAACATAACGTCACTAGGTGGAAATATATAAAGTAGGAAGTGAGCTGGTGGTAAGTAAAAACTCATTAATGAGCATTACTTCGAATGGCCCTCATGAGTTTATCAGAAGTAAAAGGTATTCAGACAACCAGTCTGTTTTTGGTTAGTCAACGTCTGGCCAATTGCGCAAAACTTTATATCCTAACTGCCAAGCTAGAAAAAATTATCGACAGACACGTGGAACTGACAGCATTAAAGGTTAAATTTTAATGTGATTTGTGTGACATTAAACTATAAAATTGAGGCGTCGGCTGAACTGGCGACTCATGGACCAACTAATGGAATTGAAAAAACTTACAGTGCGGTAGGGGTGGAAATTTGATTCAAATCTAAAACAGTAGTTCGCGTATGATTCAATGATACGTTGCCCAAATTTGTGATTTCATTTTGTGGTTAATCTTTCACGCGATCTTATGGAGCATGTTACCTCAATCGTACAACCAGGCATCTTTCTCTGAGGATACGTGAACACCACCCCCACATGGCTGTCTTAAGGCCAAGGGAAAGTCATTTTCACGTTCAATCCTGACGCACCTCGTTAACTCAGGGTACAAAATCTCATGGAAGTAGCTTTTCAGCCCATTTATCGCTTGCCCACTCAACAATCCAAAGAAGCCGATTTTCGTGTTCTGGTCTCCCCGTAATTCGGCCAAGCAATTCACTGCTCTCCGCCCAGAAAATATTTGTCCATGCAGTAGGGTTACCGTGTCCCCCCACCCCGTTAATCAGTTGACACCTCTGGTGGTTAATCTAGTCTCTTACTTACATCCCATCCAAATTTGGAAATATCTGACGCAATTGTGTGACAATTTGTTCTATAGTTCGCATGCTTGATAGCCATGATGATATGAAATATCATGCAACTGATCTGATGATGAACAACCAAAAATAGACTGTTATCCAATCAGCTTTTACCTCTGAAGAACTTATGGAGGCTATTCGAAACATATTCTCCTGAACTTGAATTGTAAATGAACAGGCTACTGTGTAAACAGAACCTGGAAGTAACAGTAAATTTGTTAGGTCGGGTTAATTGTTTAGGTGTTCGGTTGTCCAGCGAGCTTAACATTCAGATTGCATATGTCTAATCCCTAAACTTGGTGATATCATCAGTGGGAGAGTGTCTAAGCCTCTAGGTTCGCACACTACGCTTGATGAAAGTTGATGAATGATCGTGTTTTTGTTTGACGATAGAATGGCCTTTCAGCTTACTTACCATCCTATAGAGAGACGGGCATCAATCAACTTTTACTAACCGCAAAACTGAAACCTATATACTCAGATGTTAATGATTATAACAATGATAGTACCACCTCATGCGGTGATGAAACGTTTGCAACCTAAACTTTCAGCTCGACCAACAACCGGACACCAAAAGGTAGGACTTCTCAGTTGGACTGAATACACTCTGGAACGCACCGCGGTTACGGTTGACTCAATTTCCGCGGTAAACACTTCACTTGACATCCACATACGAGATGGTCAACAGCAGCTACAATTCTCTTACCTACCTCTCTAACACATTTCCAAAGCCCACTAGAAGTACGTATGTTTGTCTTGCGGTTTTTCTGTATCGGTCGTATCAGTGTGCTGCTTCATTGTGGTGACACGTTATAAACCGGCGATTAGCTTTTCATTGCAGTTTATTCTTCAACACGTGGTTCCTTCGCAGCTGTGAACCGTTCCAAAAATTATACAAGCTCTGACCAATACAGACAGGAGCGTTTGAGACATTTTGCTCCTCTGTGCTATGTATAAAAACTTACGGAAGCGGCGGTGAACAGTTGCAACTCGACTGCTTGAATAAGCAACAGGTCACTGTATACCTGCTGGCTGGCTACATCTTAAAATATGCGTCAACTTTCTAATTAAACGGATTTCAAAAACGATCTGTCCGACCCCCATCTGTAAAGGTCAAAGCATAAGTAAAACATGACCACAACCCACAGAAAAGTATCAAAATACTTTAAGCTGAAATAACCAAATTAAAACCCGGCGAAACAAGGAGAAACTGAGACTATAGTGATAAAACTGGTTTCGCTTTCAAACCCGTAAAATATTTCAAAAACTGAAAAACGTGAGATAAAAAAGTACGAAGTACATGATGAACGGAGGTTGTATGAAAAAAGACTTGCAACTCTAGACGAAGATGGACAAGAGCACATTGTGCACGTTGCATGAAGAACACACATCCGAATGAAATCGAAGACAGTGGTTGTAACTTATCGAATGTCACACAAAAGTGCAGTACCACGCAGCACCCAATGTTCATGTGGTTTGCTAACAGGGCAGCGCAAGTACAAAGAGGTCACATAGGTCTGGTCTGTGCGACGTGGTTTCCTATACACTGGGCAAATGTAGGTGTTGGTTAGCAAGCTGCTTGGAATCTCTTTGTCTTTTGATATGTCCAAAGCCTGTACGTGAATCACGGGCATGGGCTCGTACAGAACCTTCGATTTGGCCTCACATAGACGCAAATTTCGGCGATCAAAATCAGCACCTTCCAGAAACAGCCCGTATACGTAGGCACCCTCTTGAGGCGCCCGTATAACATCATCACGAGTATGCTTCGTCACGTCATTCCAGAGTGCTACAGTATCCAAGGCCCATCCCCTGTGACTGCGTGTCACCTCCTGTCGGATGGCAGTTAGGAAGCCCTGTGGATTGAAAAATCCGGTCATCCAGAAACACGATGGACGCCCATTGAACAGCCAGTCGGAGAACTGATGATTTCGTTCGACCAGTTCGGTGAACCAGAAACCCAGTGTGGACGAGTCCCATGACAGCTATGGCAAATTGATGGAAAAACGATAGTGGTAGGATGTTTATTTTGTGTTTGACCAGGATCATTGTCAACGGATAGATTTCTAGACTGTGAATGGTTGGACACATCTTATATGCCGTATATGGCATACATAAGATGAAATTAGCGCGGATGTTCTAACAATATATGGGAGCAAATCCTAGCGAGCGTAATTCCACTGCTTTCCCTGTCTGAATTCCCCAGAGCAAATTTAAATGGAACTTTAGTTATGCAATTCAGGACATAAGTGTTTACATGACTTTATAGGAAACTAACAACACTGAGCAGAACAGTGAGAATACAATTCATTTGATGTTTTTCGAAGCGGTACTTTGTTCATTGTGATCACAGCCGCCTTGTCTAGAACCTACAAGACAATATAGGCATGCGTAGTGAGGCAAAGGTAAGTCTTAACAGACTAGCGGACGACAACCGAACAGGTTATATTTGTCCCATCCCATAGTTTGCATGAAGACTTCTGTAGCTACATCACGTGCTCCACCGGGAGTGTAAACTGACAACTGACCGTTTATGTAAAGGTGCGTGTTTCTAAGTGGGTGGGGACATGAAAAGAACTGTCAAGCGCCGGCATAAAGACTAACGGATGACATTCAACATATTCAGTGATTGAGCGTCCTAACTAGCCAAGGCACAGAGTTAAAGATTGTAGCGTATTTTCTGTGACGTCCTGGAAGAGACTGGAACACCGTCTAGCTTGATAAGACTTTGGCTATTATACGACGCATTCTCATGCATCTGTACGGTAAAAATTTGTTCTGATGCCGCGACTGTTTGACGGTCGGTATACCCAGGATTTTGAAACTTTTACTTACACGTTTTTCATTTCCCCTTAGTCGATGTTCGATTGTACCCTTGAAGTTAGTGACCTAATCACGAATGCTCAGTAGGCACGGAATATCACTCTGGAAAACCCCACATGAGTAGTGTTGTTACAGTGTTCTACTGAAGTTCATCGAGAAGGTCAGCTGTTTTGAATCCCACTAATGAAAATCTCCAAAAATTAATCTCTTTAATTTCGCACTGTTGAAATGCAAAGAAATTTCGCTCAAGTGACCGGCTTTCAAGAGTAAAATCTATATTGGAAGTCAATCCGAAGTCAAAACGCCCCCCCCCCTAAAAAAAACAACAGAAATGTCAAAATTCTATTTAGGCGACGAACGTCATGTACACCCAAGTGGAATCGCGGACCGAGATAGCTATTGTGGGCAGTTTTATCACAGTCAAATGATTGCTGCCACTGGCCAAATCAACATTCGCCTCTTTTACGTCCACGACAACTCCACTGGACTCCGTTTTCTCATCGACACCGGTGCCGAGGTCAGCGTTATACCTCCAGGTGAATCCAAACGCGACCTCAAACCCGCGGAGTATACACTACAGACGATTAACAATTTTAAACTCGTGACCTATGGCCAACATCTCTTGGTGGTCGACCTCGGACTGCGCCGAAGTTTCCTTTGGATATTTATTATTGCCGACGTCCAACACGCAATCATCGGCGTCGATTTTCTCACAAAATACGGTTTGGCTGTTGACCTCAACTGTCGGAAACTCGTAGACAGCACCACTACTTTGTGCGCTTAAGGTGAAGCCACTACCATCAATTCGATCGTACTTCGAACGGCTTTACTAGAGGACAACCAGTGTACGGTGCTGCTGAAACAATTTCCCCGAATCAACCAACCAACAACCAATACCATGACACCGAAACATGACGTTGTCCATCACATCATTACAAAAGGACTACCTAGATTCGCGCGTTCACGTCGGCTGCCTCCAGAGAAACTGAAGATTGCCAAAGAGGAATTTGCGGAGATGCTCCGGCTCGGAATCGTTCGTCCTTCAAACAGCCCGTGGTCATCGCCTTTACACATGGTCCCCAAGAAGACGGCAGGAGATTGGAGACCAGGTGGCGACTACCGAGCGCTGAACAACGCAACTGTGCCGGACCGCTATTCTATTCCGCATATTCATGACTTTTCCATTGGCCTATCTGGAAAAGAGATCATTTCCCAATTAGATTTGGTCAAGGCATATCACCAGATTCCTGTGGCCCCCGGGGACATCGCCAAGACAGCGATCACAACTCCATTTGGTCTGTTTGAATTCGTTCGTATGCCCTTTGGCCCCGGGAACGCCGCACATACATTTCAACGCTCCACCGACGGAGTCTTACGTGGACTGGACTTTGTGTTCGTCTACATCGATGACATACTGGCCACCAGCAGCAATGAGCAGGAGCATCTGTCTCACTTGAAAGCTGTCTTTGAACGTTTAAACCATTGCGGCGTTACCA
>JTDE01002902.1:40048-66683 GCA_014338405.1 Paragonimus skrjabini miyazakii | reverse complement strand
TACGAACCCATAATTCGCGTTCACTGGCCTATACTGGATAGTGCTATTACGAGATAGTAACCAAATTCCGTACCATTCATGTGATCGCAGTTGAATCATACAACTGGTCAATTCTACTGTCAGTTTTTGTATCTCAACAAACGCCGAATGTGTCCCGTCACATCAGGAGCATTATGATCTACTTTTTTTTAAACTTTAGACTAGTTTTCGGAAGAAATATAATTTTTCCAGAAGCCTAAATTTGGGCTTGTGAGATTAGCAAATGACGAAGAATTAGTGAAAAACAGTGTCATACATTAACTTATTAACCGTGTTAGAAGCAAACAGAAAATTATTGCTTTTCGTGGACCTCTTTTATAAAAAAAAATTGCCTAAACTGATGCTGTCTCCGCCACACCAATGTTAAATAGTGCTCATCAAGGTGAGAGATTTTACAGCGAGTAAACACGGACACATTTGCGCGCACAAATGGCCAACGAATGTGCACATTTTACTGTGCTATTCACCATGCCCCACTGTGTTTAGATGAGAATGAAATAAGCAGTAAAGGAATTTTGATTGATATGATCTCAATATTACTCGCAGCTTTCATAATCTGACGGACATTTTAGCCAACCTTTTTTGAGAAGAAACACTGAACTCGCGTTTTGCTGTTGTTGGAGTTTGTCAATAGTGGATATCCTTGTCACCGCCGGGATTCGGATCCGGGTCACGTTTTCAACAGGTAGCCATGTTGAGCACTGCGCTATTCAGTTCACTTTAGACGCAAATGTAAAGTGATACTGAAACCTGTTTAAGATAGTGTGACTGCAGAACGGTTAAAAAAATTCGGAATAATCTATTCACAAAACCCCTCGTCGGTTTGACACAATTAATTAATTCACTTGTCAGTCCAGGACGGAGCCGTGGTCCACTGCAATTCATGCACACACCTAGTGATAGTTGAACTCAGGACAAACACTGTAACAGTTGTTACCTCATTCGGAAATGATTTTGTCATGCCTAACTGGACGCAATGAGGCGTCGTAGTGACAGTACGGTATGATTAGATGGCCGTTCGTGTGAGTGTACATGCCGATGATTTCAAAAATTTATCACTCTGGTCGACAGGAGAGTCAGCGGCTTTTTGCATGATCGCTAGGATCACTGCGGAAAGAACGCAGCCTTTCCTTGGTAAATCGATTATTTCGAGTGACAGTTAAATAAATCTGTGTAACCAATTAACGACGAAATAACATGATGCCTCATTTTAAACAACCTAGTGGGGGATGAGAAGTTACGGATGAAGAAATAAGGCCTGTTTGTGATTGAGGTCGATTATGTTTGTCGACTATAGGGAGTATGAGTGATGTTATGACTTTTTAACAAGGCTAAACCACAATCACATGGCATAAGTGTCAATGGCTGGCATCATCACTAGACGTTCTCTATTTCAGTACGATCTTAATGCAGAAGATGGGAATGTTAAAACACGAACCTGGCTGAATTCCCCCGGTTTGATATTCTGATTAGTTCCACAGAAAATCTGGGAACAAAATTACCTGTTAGTTATATTGAAAACCACATCCACACAGCGGAGAAGGGAACTGTGGAAGTTGGATAACTCAGAGACTCAATACAGCTGGCATGAGCTTGCATCTGTAGTAGTTCTTTCCCAGGCGCAATAATTCATTACTGAAGTATGTGCTAATCGATATAGAACCAGTGAACAAACATTACACGGCAGTTTGCAATTATAACACACTACGTGTTTATCCAAACCGGTCTCGCAGTTTGCTCCGATCATGTTTTTGGAAACGGACTACCGCACTTCATTTGTCCAGAAATTGAGTAATTTCTACTCAAGCATTTCATTTCAATAGCTCAATGTTTTCTAATATTCTGTGTTACCTTTTCGTCTTGTTTGGTACAAACTAACCAAACCTCTTTACTTCTATACATGGTTCTTAGTGTTTTGAATCAGCTAGCCACAATGAAATACAGTAAGCTTTATAAGCTATTAGTGATTTCTTATAAGGGTCTACCTTTGTCCAGCTTGCCGGGATGCGAGCGTCGTACATGCAATCCAAGGCTTCACGCAACGATTCGCTCATCACAACTGCGCCCTCAATAGCCAGCTTCAAATCTGTCAGACATATACGGACCATCCCGATCAAGCGTTGCATTCGATCTAGTTCCTGACGCAGGAAAATGTTCATCGGTTGCAACACACCCATTTGATTCAATTTCTCGCTGACCTCAAAAGCGACGTAGTTTGCGGGCATCTTATTTAGCATGTCGTCAGCCATGCGATAGACCACGTCCTCTCTAGTTTCACCCGATCCTGCACTGGCGTCTTTCGGTTGAATATCCAGAATACAATCCAAAATATTCTTGGCCTTCTTGCTTTGGTAGCTGTGTAGTTTGAGATAGAACATTTGAAAGTTGTAAATGTATAAGAATGTCAACTTACTCGTTGATGTGCTATATCCGGTTATGGCCAAAATAGCTAGTCGTGAAAGTCCTAAAAAGAATCGAGCGATCGGTGTTCTAACTGAACTACAGGTTCATTTTTCTTTGAGTATGTCTAAAAATCCGACGGTTTAAATATACCCAGAGATTTTATCAAAAGTCATAACGTGGCAAAAAAGTTCGTTTCCAGTATACCATCTTCAGGCCAAATACAACACAATAAATATTAAATTAATTATCAAGTCAGGATTATGTGGAACCGAATGCAGTGTGAATCTGGTGTCATTTGGAGATTACGCACATGGTTACTGTGGTACCATATCAATTGTTCCAACAACGGCATTTAACGATCTCCCTAGTTCACCCCATTGTTGGCTTGCAACCCAGTGGAGCCCGATACTTTTGTGATGGCAGCTCAAACGCATAATCACTGGCAATTAGTCCACTAGTAAGCCTGCCACAGCATAACTGGCCTTGGCCAGTCATTCGTCGGAAAAAAAACAAGTTTGATAGGAGCACACGATGATAAGTATGCGATTTTATTAAAGTGTACTGAGCCTATATATGCATAGAGGTAAGTTGTGATTAGCAGTTATCAGTGCAAGTACCAGTATCACCAGTCAACTTTTGAGGAAGATCCTGGAATGCCGTAATTTTTATTAGGGCATCTTGTCTGTCGGGGTTATGAATAGCTTCTACATGAAACACGATCGTCATAATTGTTGTGCCTGTGCCAGTACGAACAAAACGACCGCAGAGACATGTAAACTTTGCAAACATCGACTGGAAATCGGTTCATTTTTTCAATTACTCGGATAATGAACTCTGAGAGAGTTTTTAAAGGAAGAAAGTACATGGATATGATGCGAATAAAAGCACGATATCAGCTGCAAAATAAATGACAATGTCATCACATTAAATCCTAATAACTTGGGGTGAATTGTCGTTGATTCTTCAATGTTGTCAACCCCTGTAAAAAATCTTAATTTGTGGAAATTCAACTCACATAGACTCTGTGCTAAGGTGAATATTCAGCATTTCGAACGCAAACAGCAGAGTTACCAGTGAAAATAAGACGACATCTGCGATACTCATTACTCAGACCCTGAATCAATAGATTCGATAAACCTAACTACTCAGTGTTCACACACAGTTACAGATGTCTACAACTGTTATGTACTCACACAAAGTTCCCAAGCAAGTCAACTTCTGCTTATTATGTTTTTACCGATGAGTAGTCTGGGATTTTGATTTCCATGTACATTGTGCATCACCCACAACTGATCGCAGCTGTCACATTCCCATGGACTTTCCAGTCGGCCCCTTGCGAAGAGAAGCACTAGACTCGAGTTTTGCTTTCAGTGGAGTTCGCCAGTAGTTTTATGGCTTCATGTTTTATAGATTTATGTTAAGTGAATGTAGAACACATGCCTTTAGAATCTTGTCCTACAAAACTTTATGTCGTCGTTGATCAACATATCGACCTCCGTGGAACCATTCATTACCTGAAATGACTGAGTACCTGTAAGACAGTTTGTTAAAGCCTCAACAGTTTTACACTAACAAACAACATGTGTCAATCCGAAGGCTGTTTTTGATTACCGTGAAAATTCTATGCTTTTATACTTCATTGTAAGTGTCCTTAATAGGCCAGTAGTATTTTCCGGACATTTTGTATCTAAACACCTAAATTCTTTCGATGGGGACATGAGGTACCACTGTGGCAAAATTATGTTCTCCTGTAGCTGTTAAACGGATATATGTGAGAAATAAAGTTGTAGTCCATTAAGCACATAGTACGTAAACCAACATGCCAAACCGGTCAGGACTACCTTGCAAGCGTGAACATTAGCTTCGACTACTCGCGAGTAGTATAAAATAAATCAAAGTTTTGATATCCATTACTAGCTACCTCCTGCTGTTGGCGTGTCAGATACCACAAACGTGCGTTCAAACATCAACCTACGTCTGGCTTTACATCCTATTACTTTACAAGGATTAAAGCGTCGTGTGGGAAAGATGTGTGTTATCGTCGAAGATAAGCGGCGTAAACACGCTAAGAAGCTGTAAACGAGTGCAGTGTGCTACTGACAAATATCGTCACTGTGCCGTTGTTTTTTCTTATTCTATTGTTTCCGTTTTCTCATTTCTGGTTTTTTTTTACTTACTTAACTTTGCTTTCATGGTTAGAAATTTGTTCCGATCTTGTTAGCAAACTTGTGCATGATGCATATACATTTCAATTCCAGGAAAACCTGGACGGTAAAATACCGTCTAACGGTTTCGTATCGTAACTCAACGGGCTTATGAACATGAATAAGATGACTCAAAACATGACTGAAAGATGCAATCCATAAATTGTTTGGGTGAACGAAACAAATCTGCGCTCAACTTTTCTAGCAATTTCGTACACTGCGAGACCTAACGAGGCGATTTTGTTTTTCACAACTATTTATCAGGAAGTAACCCTAGTAACTGAACTCGTCACGTTAGCGTCAAGTAAATGACTAGCTCGAATTCAAGGCTGGCTTCGAGTAAGTGAGACTGAATGACGAAAACTTTGGGTACATTTACAATTTGCTTTAAATTGAAAATACCTAAAGCAACGAAATAAGAAATCCGAATTCGTTCAGCACCAAATTCACTGCGTTCTCCAGGCATTTGAATCACAGAGGAGTCTCCACCTGGCAGTCGTTGGACCACTTAGACAGAGTAATGAAAAGACTTGTGTTTCGTTGTAATTGCCCTTTTCTAGTAAGAAGATCGGAAACTATAACGCTCTGTGTTCTGCATGTGGCTGTTCCGAAAGCTGGAAGTACCACAGATTTCTCCCCCAAACTAAAGTCTCATCGATTTAACTTGTCCACTGCACAGATCTTCCGGCAGAATTATAAGGTTCCAGATAACGTTTTTTGACGGCTTCATTCACCTGTTACTTTCATTATCGTGCTGCTTTCTGGTGAGTTTCTGAAGTGGATATAACTTGGATTTCGTGAACTTTTAGCAGCGTCCTTCAGATTAGTCGTATTTATCATCGACCTAGTGATAAGTCCAAGGATCAGATGAAGACAGTTCTTCTAAAATACGTTCTAACGCTGAAGCTATTGCAACGCAAGAGTGATCGTAATCACTGCAACTTGAACAACCCCGCTTGCCTAACTTGTGTCGCATTCCGAAATTTGGACTGAAGATTGCCAAGAAATACCATCAGATATGACTTCATCGGACTCGTAGAAACAGCTTCACTTTTTACTATGCAAGCCAAACTCCTTACAAAACCTTTGAGGCGGTGACAATGCGGAACCGTCAAAAAAAGTCGGTGTCTAGTACTGTCCAGTAGGGATTTCAACTCAGGTGCGCAGGCTTGTGACTGATTGCTGACGGCGATTCTTTGAAGAAAGGATAAGCTGCTGAGACATCACCTCAAAATTGGGATTAAAAGAGATGGTAGGCGCGCTCTTTAAGACAACTCCCAGCCGTATAGAGTAAGGCTCGAATGAAAATTAAATGAACTGACTTTCCAAAAGCAGGAAAAAGAAGTCAAGAAGCATGCGCTACCAAGCTTCGTAGCTCTCAGGTCATAGGGTCTATTCACTGGTGTCGATTTGACCTCACGGGCACACGCATCGCTGGTCGTAGACGTTTTGTGACTATCACCCTCCAGTTCAGATCATCACGGTATCTTTTTGCCAACGACCTCATTTTTACGAAAAAAATTTTTAGGGCGCACCGTGCACCTTTGGAAGCACAACAACAGCAACGTTCACTGTGGAGAAACCATCCGCTTAAACTGAGATCCGGTGCAAAGTAAACTGAATAGACTCCTTGAGTTCGTGTTGCCAACCTTTGATAAGAGTGGAAACTTCTGAGGCCCAGTGCTGTTTCGCATATCCTGTCGGCTCTTTCAATAAGATAAGAGCTGCATGTACGCCAAAATTGCATTGTCTTGCGAAAACAAATGGGAAGTACCGTGATGGGAAGCAAGCAAGCAGGATTACCTTATCCGGTCAATGCACAAGGTTATAAGAACAGATCGCTTAGAAAGTGTTGCGTCCTTGAACCATGGAGGTCGCTGACTTGCCGATGAACTCAGTAGGACTGCGCAACTATTGTAATGCTTTGTGGCCTACTGTAGTTGTGAACGTTTATCCAACTGCGTACTTGAGTAGCTGTTGAATGACCGAAAACAGAGCCACGCTTTCTGCGTCAGCGACTATCGTCTTGCTGTAGCAGCAATCGGGAGGGAGGACACATTTTTCTTCATTCTACTATCATCATCATAGACAGCAATACATAAGTGGTTCACACTTATGCTTAACTGCCACACAACCATGAAGAAAAAACAAACCCTGTTTAGGAAGAGAGAAGAAGAAAGGGAGAGGGTAGGGGACCTAACCCCTAAAAATAGCTACGTCTACATTCTAACATACAACATCAAGGCGCCTACACCTTGCAAACAAACAACCAAGCTGTAAGTGAAAGTAAGGCGTCATCAGCAAGACAGCTTCATCACGGCTTTCACTGCCCCGCGTCATTAACTGCACTCACTTCACAGACAACTCGGACAAACGACGACAACATTCACGCCAATGAGCTAGGTTAGCCGCCAACTCACCTAAAGTTTCAAGCCACCGACTCTCTGAGTCGCGAGGGCTCCGGCCCGGGAGACGAACCCGATATACAGTGCCCAATCCCTTCGTGAACGATTTCATTTGTCTACACCAGGTTACCATCTGTCCACCTCGCACCTTACGCCAATCGATCGCAGCGTCGGCAAACAGTGCTCGGTGTGACAAGCGATTAGCTGACATCCTTAGTACATGACCCAACCACCTAAGTCGGTGCAAGTGTAAGGACTGAACGAAAGAACTCGTTTGACAATCACCGCCAAACACCCGCTTCCTAACCTCCTCGTTGCTGACTCGTTGGTGCCACCTGATACGAGCGATTGAACGCAGACATCGGTGGTCGAATACTCGGAGGCGGTTCACGTCCTCTACTCTGATTGGCCATGTTTCGCTGCCGTAAAGTAATACAGCCCTCACTGTTGTCTGATATACGCGACCCTTAAGTTTCAAGGAAATACCTCTCTGTCGCCATAGGTGCCTCAGATTAGTAAACACCGCCCTAGCATTGGAAATACGCGCCTCTATTTCATTCCCTACACCTCCGTCGCCGCCGCTGATGCAGCTTCCCAGATAAACAAACCGGTCAACAACTTCCATGACTTCATTGTCTAACATTAAACCTACGTAATCACAGCAATCTTGCAGAAGCACTTTGTACTTCGAGGCTGCAAAGCGCATTCCGAAGTACTTAGCAGAATGCGAAATTGTATTTAGCGTTGCTCCTGCTGCTTGAAAGTTGTCGAACAGCAACACCTTATCGTCAGCATAATCAGGATCAGTCAGCCTTCCACAAGGTAGGAGGTCCACACCCGCATCTTGTGACTGTCGGAGACAATCCTCCAGTATTTCGTCCATGACAAAATCGAACAAAAATGGTGAAAGGGGGACAGCCTTGACAAACGCCACTCCTGGTGCTGAAACTGTCGGACGGCTCACCGTAAACCCTAACCTGAGCCGAAGTATGGGAGTAAAGCGCCGACAGTATGTTCACATACTTCGTCGATACACCCCTGGGTTTAAGCGACTCTAAGAGTGTAGATCAATTCACCGAATCGAACGCATCTTTATAGTCGAGAAGTATGACAACTGTTGACCGGTGGTACACATGACGTTGCTCCAGAATTTGACGAAGGGTAAAAATGTGGTCTATGCATCCCCGGCCAGGACGAAACTCTGCCTGTTCTTCTCCAATGTTTAACTCCCGAATTGCAGTGAGTCGACAGAGTAGAATGAATGCCAGAACTCGAGAAATGACTGGGGTCAAACTAATTCCCCTATGGTTTTCACAAGAGTTCCTGATACCCTTTTTGAATAAAAGAACTATTATCGCGTGACCCCAGCACGGAGGGATGGTCTCCGTCGACCACACAAGTTGAAACAGCTGAGTCAAGGCCTTAGGTAACATCTCTTCACCTTCTTCAAAAAGTGCCGGCACGAGATCATCTGGACCAGCAGCCTTATTATGATTGAGAGCCGAGATGCAATTACAAACCTCACTCCCAGTAGGTGGTTCTAAATCTACCGACCAGGGCGTCACATCACAAGTTTGTGGAGACAGCACGGTAGAAGCAGGAGGACAGCTAAATTGACCCTCAAAGTGTGCCGCCCAACGTTATAATCTCCTAGACTTATTATGGATTAGTGTGCCATCTGCCTCGCTGATAGCTTCACTGACAGATGGTCGCCTGGGACCAGTGGCACGGATCAGCTTAAAGAGTTTGCCGCTGTTCCCTGAGGCAAAAGCGATCTCCATTTCCTTAACTTTTTCCACTAACCAAACCTCACGATCAGCCTTTAGACTACGTTTCAGTTTCCTACGGATATCTCTTCTAGACTTAATATGTGAACTACCAGGAGGAATCTTCCGTCTGGCTTCTAACAATTCCAGAGATTCCTCTGAAATCCAATGTTTGTCAAACTTATGTATCCCTATGCCGCATGCTATAGTACCTGCTGTCTGAATAGCTTGTGAGATTTGTGTCCAGCAGCTACTAGGGTCTCCGGAGAGATTACCACAAAGGCAGCTTTCTAAGCTAGTTTTATACTTATGCTTTACTGATGGTAAAGCCAATTTCTCAACGGCCAGTCGTTGCTGTCGGTTGGGCCATTGTCCAGCAAAAGTAAGAACAAAACGACAACATACCAATGCATGATCTGAGTCCAAGTACGTGCTCCAATGAGAATGACTGTCTTGAATAGAACCACGCCACCTGTAACTAACAGCCATGTGGTCTATCTGAGACCAGGCCTGATTCGGAGAAGGCGGGCGCCAAGTATAGCAATGACGTGAACGATGCCTAAAACTAGTGCTGGCTAAAAACAGCATATGTTCTGCGCACAGCTGCAACAATCGCCCACCATTATCCGACCGATGTGACGCTATCCCAAACTTGCCACCTAAACGAGATTCGGCCTCACCAAGGCGACCAACCGGAGCATTCATATCTCTCACCAGAACGACTACATCAGAGCCACGCGTCGACCGAAGGAGAGCGGTCAGATATGAGTAAAACGCGTCTTTGACGCCGACGTCACTACAGTCAGTAGGAGCGTAAGCAGACACAATGAATAAATTCCTGAAAGTCTTGCGTCTAGAGTTGGTCTTAACGGAACCTGCCAAGCGGACAGCACAAAGTCTACTGTTAACAGGAATCCAATCTATCAGTGAGGCTGCGGCCGTCGAGCTAAGGACTATACCTACTCCAGCCTGACCTGTAACAGCGGCTGTGGAGTCACCCGAAGTGTATAACCAGTATCGGGTAGACAATGCGGGTGCTGTTAGTTCCATACGCTGACTACTGTCCCGGATTCTAGTTCTCGAGATACAGCAGACATCGACATTCAACGAGTCTAACGTTCGTGCGAGAGCGGCCTGTTGACCTATCTGTTTTAGAGTGCGAACGTTGAAGGCACCTATATTAATTCGCATCCTAGGTCTAAGCAAGGGACGAGGGAGACATGAAGCTGAATGGCAAGAGACGGAACTTACCGGCTCAATGTTACCACGATTAGCTATATCTGTTGTGGGACCTGTGGAGTAATTATCATAAATGGAGGTTGGGAGGGGCCTGAGAACTAAATTTGATAGGACAGTGGGGGAGGGGTCAGCAGTAGCATGTTTTCGCCTATCCACCCTGCTGTATGCAGCAGATGGGGCGACCCGGTTTATACTGCGAGACGGTCGATGCGGTATGGAATTACTGGTGTTGTGACTATTCATGATTGTGTGTGGGCTGAGATACTGTCAGGGTGCCCAGACCTAGACAGGAAAACGACTAGGGTTCTCAACCAAGGTCTTTGGCTCAAAAGCCTATACCGCAAGGCAGCTGGCGAGTGGCAGTGTACCAGAACTGGTACGTTTTCCGGAAGATGCCAATCTTCTTCCAATCCCCAACATGGAGGACCAGGAGACTGGCTTGTCAGACCTCTACCTATTGGCCTGCCTGGCATGAGTGACTCTATCGGTGTGGTGGCCACACCGTCTAGTTTAGCCCAATAGGTCATCGAGATGCGCAAGCCGTCACATCGCGTCAAGGTCCAGTCTCGTTGTCGGTGTGGTACGCAGGGATGGTGAGAATGCTGTTAACACTGAACGTTCAACGGCGTACTTTGTAATGCTCCGTGTGACTTTTACACAATCTAAAGTAGTCCGTTCCCTTCAGAAGTTTGAACAACACAGCTAGGATATGTATTACTAATAAGAAGTTTGACGGATTTATGATTTTGAATGAGACCCAATTGCAAAAAGTCGGGGTTTTGGTTGCATTCAAACCAGTCACAGAATCAGCATGTCCAAACGAGTCCAGCGCTCTATCAGCTGAACTACGAAACCATAGTAGAAGCTCTGAAATTTCACATTTGGATACGGACAGTAGTAGACACAGCCATCAACAAGAATCAGTTCACTTGCATAAATTGGATGACTAAGCAGTAGATAATGTTTGGCCCTGGTCGCGAAGTTTTGGTCAAACCTAGAGTAGTACTGCAAACGCTTATTGACGGGCCTTGCATATGTTTGACTTTTTGGTGACTCCATGTCAGTCAGCTGTTTAAAGTATCTTAAATCCCTTTGGCAGCCAAAGAATCTTTTCGTTGCATGATACTGAATCTGCAGTTTGACGGTTTGATCAGCGCACGCTTTACGGTGAAGCTCTCCAGCAGCTTCCAGAAACAATCTTTATACTCTTTTATGATCGCTGTGAAAATATTTGCGTTGTCATTGCACGCTAACACCACTCCAATGCCATTGATCACCCTACAAATTACTACCTGAAAAATGATAGGAATTTACAGTTTAAACGACGGAAATATGTATGTGAACAAAACTCAGGGAGTGTTGGTTGGTGTCTGAGACATTGGCTCCAGGACCAGCGGAGTTTGTAGATAGGAACCAGACAGATTTATAACAGAAGTGTTTAGTGTTATGCATAATCTTCACGAACTTTCCGGCTCTGTTGTGTAAGGTGCACATCTCTAGAATCAACCAGGAACCGCCACGGCTACGATGTATTCCCACATCCTTTTTTATGGAAACCACAAGTTGACTCGCCCGAAAGAAACCAGTCACCCAAATGATGACAAGCGCCCATATGGATGAAAATGTGAATCAGTGCTGCATCAGCTATTTGAGTAGAGCAGGGCTTTACTGATTAGTAATTATTGGAATAAATACATCAAGGAAATCAGGGCAATTCTGCTTAATGGTATTATATCTTCCTTCCAAATGACAGACTTGAAGTGCGAATCATCGTAGTCTGGAGATGGCGCTGTGCCTTCAGAGAGACGAACGGTTATCTTAATAGACAGAATTATAATTCCTCTCAACTGTTTCTGATGCTAATACGCAAAATTATACCAGTACATCTTATATTCATTCGCATCCATCTTGACTTCATATGTATAAATTCTCTGTCTGCATACATTGCAACCTGGTCAGTAGAAAAACTGGAGACTTAAAATACAAGAGAAAACTGAGCTAACTATGTGGGAGTCATCTACTGAACCGTAGAAACAGTGGTTAAATGAAAAACTTACGCGATATTTGCGTTTGCGTGTAAACCAAAGACCTCTGGCGAATCAGTGGATGGGAGTTCACTTATCCAATTCAATATATCTGGTAGTTTTGTAAACTTCGGAATCTCAAATCCCTCGGCAAATGTAAATTCCGGTGTGAACATCGCCTCCTGGAACCAGGTTTTGCAATAGGTAACGAGTAGGCGTTTGTCATAGTCATCTGTAACTCGGCCACCGTATTGAATTTCACCGAGCATGTATCGAACGCACTTCCAATCAATGCCCTGAATAAGGCCACAGAGATAAGGGTAAATGATCGATTGTTGAGTCTGACATGATACATTCCCGAACCAAAGATTTTTGAGGATTTGGTTGCATACTTGACCGTTCAGTTGAACAAGATAAGGACACTATCGTCTTCCAGGTTAGAAATGACGCTACTATTGACTTTACTCGCCGAAACTGTATCAACTATGACAGCATCCTAATGAATGACATATTGGCGTCCGTGATATTAGTGACATTTTCATATACTAATAAAGCCAAATGTTCCCATATCGATTGCAAACGTTCAATCGCCTAGATTAAGTTCAACTTTCAGGCAAACTGAAATGGTCAACTTATCGTGTACACATAAAATGAGTCATCCAGTTCTGTGACTTTTACATAAGTCATATTCAACAACCAAAACATATTTGAGTGTCAGTAGATTTTTAAATCTGTCCGGCGACGATGATACTTAAACAGTCCATTTTAGTAGTTTAGTGGCTGACGACTTCGGGAAAGTAAGATAACGTATGTAATAAATATTAACCAGAAGAAGGTACGTTCATGGACAACAAGTTCCGGTCAGCATGGTAGCTCCAAAAATCAGAAGATGTTATACGCCCGCAACGATTCATCATGTTAGGAAGATGCCTCCACAATGAGCGTAAATATACCTAAAATTACTGACCTCTCTTAGATTTTGTTCGGATTGAAAAGTAGTGCGTCACCTATAACTACAGGTAGTTTTTATTTTAGGTAGACTATTTTCAATGGGCCGCTTGGAAACACCACACTTCCGAAGCGTGTTACTCTTGAACATGTCAGAAGACATTATATAACTTATAAATCTGTCGCACTTCCCAGTAAGCAACATTCCAACGGCTCCCCAAAATTTGTTGCACTTTTTTGTCATCGCTACAGGACAACGTACGCTGGGGCACAGACATGTTTTCGTTTTCCTTGCGTAGATACCGCACTTCGCCAACAAGAGGTATCATTCTACGCTTTATGATGAGCTGATCCTGCCAGTGTGACTGAACCTAGAGACTATTCACAACTATGTTTCGTGTTTGACCTGTGCATCCGTGAAGTGGGTGGGGCAATTTTGGTCCCAACTGTAAGTTGTTGCGTTACACGGAAGGTGTCAAGTATGCATGTATATATTTAAATAAAAGATGAGCCACTGCACGGCAGCAAACCGAGATCAGACTAGGCTAGTCCAGTTCAGACTAGGTCCTCATGAATCTAAAACTAATTGAACCAGATAAATAACAAACGGCATGGTGAATTTCGATTTCGCAAGGGCAACCGCCATTGTTTGCGGAAACCAATTCGTAATCTACAAAAACGTTCGGGGCGACGTACGTGTATATAACTGGATAGTGACCGTTTAGATTGAATTAACAAGAAGATAATATTAAGCCAGAAACACAACCTAAACTCGTGATCATCAAACATCCAGGATTTCCATTGGCCTTTGCTCTAACAAAGTCGATCCACAGTCACTTCCAGTTAACTTATCACCTGGTTAGCTCACCACTTGATGTAATTTATCACTTCCTGGAGAATGATACAACGAATTTCCGCATGGAGTCTCCTAACAATCTATTTGCCTAGTTTGTAATTCGTCACCTTTTGATGTACAAATAATCATTATAAAATGTAAAATGTGCGCACCAATTTGTAACCTGACATGGTCGCTGAAGTGTTCAAGAGAATGATTCTTATCAGTTCATTGAAGTCTACCTAGTTACTATGGTGTATTTATGTTTTTTGACACAGAACTAAATGTGGTAACCTTAGAAATTTTCTGGGGTAGGTGAGCCTAAGAAACATCCAGTTCGATTTCACACAATTACCAGTCATCACCTGCAAAACGATATCTTACCTGAAATAGGCAAAACTCACACATCTTGTATTGTGTTTATAGTCTGGGAACGCAACTGTTGTGAGCCAGAATAAGTTTGAAATTTTCACGCATTCATAATCACAAAGAATTGAGAGACAGTCACTTTAAGTTTGTGGCTGTTGATAAACATCGTGCTTTACAGTTCGCACATAGCATCGTTCTGTTGAAATGTGTATTTTGAAGCAAAAATGAGTAAACGCTACTTTTACCAATAACACCGATGCGGTCATCAGTAATTCTGCAAACAATGATATATCTGCCCTGCCCTTCCTCCGTGTGTAAATTTCTATCATGAATAAGCCCTGTTTTTCAATAAAACCAGGTAACAAGTTGATTATTGTTGAGTCACCACCTCGTGTAATTCGTCAACATTTGGCGGTTCCTCTGAGTGGCGGTCGGATCAGTACTCACCATACATTACGTTGAATGATCTGGGTTCAACCCGTTTACTAACGATTATCTTGATTAATGCACTCATGCCTCTATTTGATATCCACATGGTTCAATGACACGTTCTTAAGTTACACGCAGTCGCATTCAGGTTTACTTATCAATCACAGCTAGTGTAAAGTAATTGATTGGAGAAGCCAGGTCATCTCTGTTGAGACAATCTTACCTAGTTCATATAAGGAGAGAAACGTTTCAAAATCCCTGTTTTATTCACTCTTTCTGCGGTGTTTATCTACGAACTAAGTTGTTACCGTCAGGGCAAAGCTTTCTGAAAATACGGTTCAAGGCTAGAAATCAGTGATTATTGTTTAACGAATGAACTGAAGGCTTTGTTCCAATAATATTTGCTTAATACTATGGTTTAAGCTACTTTCGGAACGTTCGAAATATCGCCTTCTTAACATTTGTGCTTATACAGCTTCGATTTTTAACAGAACGGTTTAATGAAGAGAACAGATTTTTCCTTGTTTCCTGTACAGCTCCTACGTAATATTCCAGCGATCTTCTTGGGTGAAATATCTAACTACTGTGGCACTACATGAACGGATTTCAACACTTCCTGGGTAAACTTGAATTCCTGATAATAGCTATCAGTGTCTAGTCCTGTTAACGAGACGTTTGACTTCATAACCTCGTAAACTATCTTGCCCATCCTTTTTAAAGGGAAACACTGGATTCGAGTTTCGCTGTTATTATAGCTCGTCAGTTGTCACGGCTAAGACTAGAACCCCGCTCACGCTTTCCTGAGACAACTATGGTGATCATTGTGCTAATGACTTCACATCAGACGCAAGTGAATTATCGTACGCAAATACTCAGCTACATCTACTTGTGAGTAATGTCCATAACGCATCCAACGGATGAGCCCACGAGTAGAAATTCTCGACAAGTTGAATCCGCAAAAATTAATGAACCTGCAGAGCCATATTTTACTGGCGGATAAGTATGGATAAAACATTAGCCCGTGCTTCGTCGCTGCGTTTCGAACAAGTAGAAGACTCTCAAGCATTTTTTATCGAAGGTCAACCTAATGAATCCGCCTGGAACAGTTTAAAGTTATAGATTTGTAGTCTGGTAAACCCGACAAAATACTTCAATGTATTTTACTCGATGATACTGATAATGGCCAGCTAGTGTTGGCTTAGCAACTTAGTATTAAATAAGCCTAAAGTCCTAACAACTGGTACTTTCTCAATCTTTCCCAAACCTTACAGTCGTTAAAAATTCACAGGTCAACCGACCACGTCCGATTTATTATATCACAAAATTAGGGATAATCACGATCTAACTGGAAAAGAGCAACGACAAACACTGCTTCAGGCAACGTCACAGTTAACCGGAAACTCTCACACGTATAAATGATGAAATACTCAAGAAGGCACTGCAAGTTGAGCTGTTTTTCAGTATAGATAATATAGTTAAACGAACAATCCAGCAAGCTGTCGTCTCATTTAGATGGACATTGCGTATGGAAATTTGGGAACCAACAGCCAAACCAACTGAATACCGTGGCCAACAGTCACTGCATAGTAGCCCATGACGTAAGTACACAATTTCTTGTGTATCTGAGACGAAGGTGGTTTAAACAGAACGGACAGTTACTAAACTCATAGAATTAACAAACATTTGCTTCAGTTAGTTAAAATCAGACCCTACATTTTGACATACCGGGATAAGTAGAATGCATAACCTATTTTTGGTGACTGATCGAAGTTCATAATTCAACTTTTCAACTAGCATTGCAACTTTACGTATCATCACATTCTATCTTTCATGTAATCTGCTGACGTTGAAGCAGTTAATTCAGTTAATTCCGTTTAATACATTTGAGCCCCCTAAATCGTGGTTTTCAGAAAGTCTGACTGCATCGACTTATGGCCATTTGTATCACGACCCCGTCCACTAAAATAAACCCAACATATCTGTATTGTCACTCGTTAGCTACATACGTACCAACATGAAACAATACAAGTTACCTTTGTTCAGCATCTCAATGAGTTCTTTAACTTATGTGAGGATAGTAACCGCTTGAAATTACACGTTCAACTCGACTCTGAGTTAGCCTACTTTCGTAATTAGTGGCACATTCCCAAATTATTAGACGCGCAGAACCAGGTCACCTGCAGACATAATCCCTTGGATCACACCTTTATATAACTCGAGTCCGGATTCCTAAATCCATTCATAACGCTCTTGAACGTGTACGCTTTTCGCTTTTGACAGTCTGTTAACAGGTTAACCGCGATCAATGACTTTTGGATATTGATTCTTGGTTCTTAGACGGTCAGATGCAATATCTTCTACAGTGCTGACTGCCAAGGTATACTGATAATTCATTTCGCAGTTATGCTGTGGTTTCTCACGGTGCTAATTATCGAGCTAGTTTGTGTTTGCAAGGGTTTATTAGATAAAGGAAATTTATAATAATTGTGTCGGCAACCTTCTTGTTGTCAGCTGAAACTCCTGTTTACTACACCACCGGTCCTATAAGTATTGTTAGTGGTTAGGTGATTGTCTGCGGCCTACAAACATTCCGTTAATCTGAACAAACGTAATCCATTCTAGGTTGCCAGAGTTTACGGATTCCGACCAGAAAGGCATCGGTGCAAACTTACACGATGGCCCCTCTCTTTTACAATGGCGGACCTGTGTCCATACCATTTCTAATTCTTCCTGTTAGCCTTCTCTCATTAATTCTCAGCCTCCTCAGTAACTTTTCTTCTAGGATATTCTACGTCACTGTTGAGGTGAGCGGTGGCCCGAGCCACAGTACCTTTTGGTCAGGCTCATGGCTGTTATGATGATGATGATGATGATGATGATGATGATGATGATGATATCAGATAAAGACAGTACAAACTAGGTCCAAACCGACAATCTTCTCAACCAGCTTTTCGGGCACTGATGGTAACAAAGTAACCAAAAGTGTTTACATCGTGTTTGTTGATCAACATCGTCAAAAAAGAAACCGTCAATTGGTTCATTTTACTACAAACTATATAAACGGTTGATATTTGAAGTGCAGCTAGTTACTTGTTGGGAGATTAGTTGAATTCATATAAAACAGTCTGTATTTACCTTCTTCACATCAATATCGTCCAGATGATTTTGTATAAACTGTAAACTGGCATTGAGGTCGGCAGTGTTGAATTCGTAGGGTATATTCCAGCCTAATGGTCCATACTGACGTCGTTCTTGAACCGTAGTGTGCAGAAATGCCACACTGAATACCAATGGTTTCCACTGTGGTTGTCCACTGATGTCTAAGTAGTCCTGAAAGAAAAATTAATAGATATCACAAGATTCAATGCTGGTAAAAAAAATAAGCCCAAAAAGGGCAAGAGATCCTTCGTAAATAGAGGGACATATATATCCAAGTTCGAAGACACTGATGTTGAGTTTTCAGAGAAAGAAACCGTAAATGCAACCTAAATTTGATTTCCATCATGAAATGAGTTGTTGTGTAAGTTACCTGTTACAGTACAGTACCTGTGACTGGTGAATGCCGTATATCGAATTTTTAATTGTATTAACTCATCATTACACATACGTTATACAGGGGACCGTGATAAAATCATGGGTGAGTTGTTTCAATGGGCTTCGGTTTTAAACTGTTCAACGTTCCGTCTTCAGAATCATGTATCGCAGCCAGGTGAACCCTTATCCTGTAGCCCGTAAAATAGTAATTCTCAGAATTGTGTGCGAATTTCACCAATCGAAGAAAATCTATATCATATTGTAATAATCGAATTCGTGGGATTAACAGCAGGTAGTAAACTAGATCGGGTCCAATATTATCTCGACACAGTAGATACAGAGTACCCATAACTGTAGATGCAGTTACAACTTTACTGTATATCCGGTTACAAACATGTTTATAGGTTACTGATCCGTAATCGGGAGGTAGATTAGTTGTAGGTCGAACACCACTAATACTCAGTGCGATGTTCAACCATTATAAATAACAGTATGTGAAGCAACTGGTTGGACTGGCTTTCTTTTGATAATTGAGCAGCGGAGACTTCGCTTTTTTGTGGGTTGTTAGACCATCATCATCATCATCATCATCATCATCATCATCATCATCATCATAGACATATCGGTGTGTTGGCCATACCGTCCAATTTAGCCCAATAGGTCATCGAGATGCGCAAGCCGTCACACCGCGTCAAGGTCCAGTCTCGTTGTGACAGTGTTAGACCAACGGCAGCAAAGTAATTAGGACGTTCCTTATTGGCTGTAGTCATATCGATTCAGGTGTCTATGACACGTTGTCAGCCACAAACGGTTAGTCGGCAGACTATGATCAGCACATAAATTGTAACATGAAGAATATCAAAAAGTTTCGGGTCTTGTACTTGAAATGCTTTAATTAAAGGTGTTGTAAACACTGACGAGCCTCACCCGAGTCAGATGGAACGTATATTTTAGAAGGGAGTCAACTGCGAAAAGTCCGAATTCCGACTGGATTCGAACCAGCGACAGAAACAACATGTTCAAACGCAGCAAATGCTTTACCAGCTGAGCTACGAAACCAAGTCGGAGGCTCAGAAATTTCACAGTTGAATCTAGTTGTGAAATTTCTGAGCTTCCGGAGTGGTTTCGTAGCTCAGCTGGTAAAGCATTTGCCGCGTTTGAACATGTTGTTTCTGTTGCTAGTTCGAATCCAGCCGGAATCCAGACTTTTCGCAGTTGAGTCTGTTTTAAGTTATCAACCCTGCCAAACTACTTATCAGTAATACACGGAATCTATTGAAATTTGGTCGTAACGTTGCACCATTTCTCAAAAACATTTGTATGGCTATTTCATGCGTGTGTGATTCAAGATTCGTAAACAACCTCATAAATAAATTTGACCTGTCATAAACAGAAGTAGCGAATACTCGAGATTGGATTGAATTACGATCATAAATTGTGCTTTCATAGCAGTTGCCGTTCTACAAAATCCTTAAGAATTTTGTTCTTTTTAATTCAGCCTTGAAAGTTAACTTCTCTCAGAGAATTATTGAGTCTTGTTAGCGAGATCAGAGTTCTTCATTATCACCGCCTCCTGATTGGTCAAGTTTGGGCCCATTAAAAGATGGTTGGCTAGAGCTGTTTACTAATGCCATCCCCTTTATAAGCGCCAGCTGCGTGGCACATACGTCAGTGAAACAAATACGATTCAAATTAATGTCGTTCCCAAACAAACTTGCTGTAGCAAACCTGGAGGTATGTAATAAAAATACTGTTCCGTGGGGTTCACAAAATTTGGACAAATGTTGGACTTGGGATAGGCAATTGTTCACAGCACCAATGTATCTCATAAACAGCATATAGAATAGGTGGTAGGGCAAGTCAAAGCAATATGGAAAGGGCAACACGTCAAATCACGAGTGAACTGCATGAGTGTTAATTAGTGAATGTATGCCTATAGGTTGGATGAGGCATCGGAAATTTTTGTATCACTGGTCAGCCATGGTCTGTTGGCATTTTCAAGAGCACCACAACTATCTTAGTTACATGGCGATTATGATGAACGTTTAACTGTTATGGCAACGACCAACTGCGCCAGTAACAAAACGTGTCACGTTGGGCAAAACTTTACTGTTTTCTGTTGATACATGTGCCCTGAGTGTCACGGTAAGATTGCAGTCATTGGATTAAGGTCTATGGGCTCTCTCAGATTAAAATACAGTACACATCTATCTAACCGCTTACTTTTGGGAAATGACAGAAGTCCCTCGGTAGTTTACAAAGACAGTCTGAAAGGTTGATGTACGTTGGATGTAAACTGATTTAATGAGTGCACTTTTACTAACGTCCTTCCTACAAAACTAAGATGTGTTAATACCCTGGTCCGAGCGTAATTATCCCAAAGCCTAGACTGTAGACTGTAGGTCCTTTCGCAAAACTTTGGCTATTAGAACATTATAATGCAATATGTAATAGCAGTTCCTAAAGCGTTATCATCAGATGTCAGTCTCTGTCTTCTTGCACACTTAGTGGCATTTTGTATCCACCTTAGTAAAAGTAAATATCTGCATTTCCTAGTACAGAGGGGATGAAGGGAAGCTCCTGTACTGTTTTACAACTTCAAGTGTTATTTCTTACAATTTCCGCTACAACTTCCTTTATGTTGTACCCTAACAGTCAATGATGTAATGGAACTTTGTTTGGTAAACCTGTTTTTGTCTTATATCGTATTTCTGCCTTCATCAAATTGTCAAGCTGAAGTAGTTGATGCATGGTGTATGCAGTTGGAAATCTGAGGATTCTGAGTTATATTTACTTACAGCACTGTAATTGTTCCCTGGTATTCACATCGTCTACTAATTCTATAATTCATAATTCATAATGAGTCAAGTAGAACAAACTATCGACAAGCACATGAATTAAATGTATCTGTCTTCAAGAAGCCCTAGCTGGTTAGCCATAAAGACGTTGGTCTCAATTTTCAGCTTAGCCAAAAACTAGACAGATAACCATACACTTCAGCCAAGTCAAACTAACTAATTCAAGAGTTCAGAGTCGGATGATATCAAGAAACAGCGATCCATTGTCTGATCTGATTAGTGAATATGTCTGAAGCTTACAAGGAACGCTACACTGTTTGTATATGGAAGTTTGACATGAGCGTGATTTCCATATATCCAAACCGCCTGTTGTAGGTCCGAGGCTGACTAATTCATATATTTTTATACTTCGATAAATATAAGTGCTCGTTGAAAAAAAGGAAACTCAGGCTATGGAACTGCGATTTCTACAAATTTCTTCACAATTTAGTCGGCGCTGCCCCCGGCAGTTTGGTTGAAGATTTGTATACTTTTCTAGTCAGACTGACACTGATGGACTGGATTTCACTCAAACAAGTGAATAGAGATTGGATGTTTCGCCTTCTGTTCCGGCCACCAAAATCAATCTCGAGGATCACATCAAAACTCGTCAATGAAGCTTTTTCCCCCATCAACCAGCCAGAATGTTATCAAGATCAATATGATTTATGACTCATAAGCGCACTAGCAAACCTGTTTAATTAAATGGCCTTTCTCTTTGGCGTACGGTACCAGTTATGCCACATCTTCAGTCTAAATCCAGTTTGCAGCTGGAACCGGAGTTGCTCCACAATTGTAGAAATGACGAAGGGTTTCAGCTTGGATATCTCACCTCCTCCACACCACTCGAATTTGCCTTACTCCAACTTCGACGTAGAAACAAGAACCATTACTAATAAACTATTTAAGCCAACCATACTTTCAATTAACGAATAAATAACCAAATGAAAAACACATTGGATACGCGCACAGGATGGTGTTAAGTTGCATTAAGAACAGTCATACTCACCTGAGTAAAGCTTGTATAGGTGCGTTTCAGACTGGCTTTTATACCCTGTGGAGGTTCTGTGGTAAATTTGATTGCGGTCTGCAAGAACGAAATCGGAAATTGTGTATTCACTGCGGTAGTGACCCAGAGCCGAAAATCTTCATGCAATTGTTCCGTATCCAACAACAGATTTAATACTTCGGTCAGATAGGCCAATGAAAGATGACAGTTTTGTAGTAATACCCAACCACCAGCAATGATCGAGTGCATGAGTAAGCGATGTGCATGCACTTCTTGACCTTGACCCATGGAAATTGTGCGACATTCGAGCTGAAAATAAAGAAAGTTGGTCACGTGAAACACTTTGGCAGAGCCATTTACTCTTAACAAGATAACATTATAAGCAAAGCCGAAACAATTAAAACGTTGTAATAAGTTCTCTGTTGTGTTCAAATTGACTGGGTCATGGAGGAAAATGAAAATATAGCAGAAATGTTTAACGTCCGCCGGATTATCATGCTTACACAAATATTTTTCAAAATAATAACTTCATTACCCCAGAAGTCATCAGAAGATGAGACAAATCGCATTTGATTATTTACTAAAGTGGACTCCTCACTAAACATTAAAACGGACCCAAAAATCATAGGTCTGAGTTACTTTTGACCCATTACGTTCATACTGCTTTGTCTAATAAAGTTTAGATTATTAGTTTAACGGACGGATTCTTCAATCATGGTAGGATTCAGCGGTTGACTAAATGAATTTTGTAGGCTGAATTTGATTGTATTGGCCATTTTGTCATTGGCCACAGCCGCGTATACATTTATCTTCTCACTTTTACCAAATAAGATAAAATGCTAAAAAAAAAACAATTTTAGTTGTGAAATTGTAAGAGGGTTAACTTAAGTGTGCTTCAATTTTTTGCTGAGACCCTTGAAATAATGGAATATAGCTTGCCTATAGACTACTGTAACTCAATTAAAATGTGCACAAGCAAGGTCTAGCCTAATGATGTGAACCAAGAACACGGATGGCGTCGGGGTTATTTATTCAGGAAATCAACACGTGGAATATGCGTTTCAACAAGACAACAAACAAAAACACTCATCTGCGTACAGTACTGGGTCCAGACCGTCACGGTTGCCACAGACGCCAATGTTCAGTTCAGTTACGTTCTTTCACATATCAGGAACTATTTCATGTGATACTGCACTCCGATGTTTCTTCTTGCATTTTTACTGAGGCTACTTCGATGTCAAAATACATGCTCTGGTTCCACTACTGATTAGCAGTGGTGTGAGTGGTGTAGCACGATCGTTCCTCCTCATTCACTAGGTCATTATAAAAAAACTGTCGCTAGTGCCATAATGAACCCTGTCCACAGTAATGAATCACAATTCCAGTTTCAAGTGATAAGATATTGATTGGAAAAAATAACCAACGGAACAAGGCGATTTGCTGCAGACTAACTTGATGAAGTACGCCAGTTTTCTGTTACTCACGACGCAAAGAACTATGACGAGTTTACTCGGGAGAGTCTAGCGTAATGAGGAATTGGTCTAGGCTGGCGGTTAAGCAGACGAAAACAAGTTGTACAAATCGCAGGTTGATCTTCTCGTATCACTTTCTAAGTACGGTTATCAGTACAAACACTAATAAATTTTCAAGGATATCGCGTCAGTTAATTGTTAAAAATCTATCCATGGTAGTTTTGGATAAACTGGCACACACTTATTATTTGCTTAGGAGCCGTCTGCCATTTGTTCACGATCATGATCTCAGCAGCACAAAAAAGTGCTGCAACCTTGGTTTCCTTGAAAATAAACGTACGTCATTCCGAAGGCCGGTTCCTGGATCTCCAAATAGCGAGGAAGTGGTAATTCATCTAGCCAACATTCTTACGTAGATGTCAATGGCCACCACTTTGAAACTGACTGTTCGGTTCGAGCCCAAATACGAGCTGTTAGGACGGGATTAACTTATACACTTTTAAACGTTTGTGTCTTAAGGTAGGCACAGTTATTTAACTGCTTATGATATAAAGTGATGATCTCCGTATTAAAATTGTCAACAGTCATGTGTGACTTTCCGTGACAAACGTCGAAGCTATCCATCTGGCTCCATCACTCAGTAATTATGTGGTGAAGATGGACAGCTGAATCATAACGTTCCCTGATATCTAGATCGAAGTAACCATTCAAGTACATGTCAGAACAAACATAGACAAGTAAGCATGCAGAACTAACGGTTTCCTTATACGAAGTTCTTAATAACACCCTCTGTTGCTCCGAAGTAACTAGATGAATATGTATTATATCGTACAATTGAAGGTTTCTGTCTGCTGTCGCAGTGAAACATTTAATCCACTCTTTATGTTCTTGGCTTATATGCCCTGTTGTTCACGGTTGTCTAATTCACAGCTAACCGAAATCCACTTAAAACTAATTTACAAGCTGCCACTTAGGGATGCGACCTGGGCCAGTGACATACCCGGTAACTTCAACACAAACTGTGGCTTCTTAAGAATTCTCAATGTACCGCTCATTCAATCAGTAAACATTACAATTCCTTTCAAACAAGGTAACTACCAACTTACGCGATATTTTTTAGCTAACAGTTCGATTTGAGATGTAGGGTCGGATCCCATACTCAGTAGACCAACCATAGGCCACCGAGGTGTCGATTCGGCATATACACTGTCCAGATCAAGCACGAATGTTTCGGAGAACTTCTGACCCAAGCTTGCGGTAACAAAGATGGCAGCCTGATTCATCACTCTATCTGGGCACCAGGCTCGAATAAGCAAAAGTCGCCGGAATGGATCCAGACTCTGCTGATAACCGTCCGGAACTAGTTCACTCTCTGGCGTGGCCTTGTCGAACCAACTGTGCCAGGCGCGCTCATTTTGCTGCACCTGGTCCAGTATGATTGCAAACTGATTGAGGTTGGATAACGCTACCAAATGAAGCCAAGTCATGTCCGTAATCCACTTGTGCGGCTTTGGCCGCACCGTGTTCAAATCCAGTGATGCCCCACCTGCCGGAATGAGCATAGGACAGTTAGATATGGTACGGACAGTGGTAGAGAGTATACTCTTGTACAAAAACTGGGCAGCAACCATTCTTTATGGATTTGAAAGACATTAAATAAATTGGATGCCCTCATTCAGATGTACTGGACCTTAACAGACGTGTATTAACCGAACAGTCACTAATCCAGAGAGCATAAAGCAATTAGTCTCTGTCATAAGCGCCTTGGTAAACATTTTTCACATTATATGTAGTAAACATCGATCACCAGACTAATAACTATTTCTCACTAATTCCATCGAGGTACCTGTGTTCGCTTATCCGACTCCAAAAGCCTTGGACATCTCATATTCATACTAAGTCCTTTGATTTCATCAAATAGGCGATGTGGTCAAAGCAGACCAACCCAATGCATTCAGGTTGCCAGTTTGTTGCATGGACATCGACTGAAGCATCACCAGATTGTGTACTATGGAACAGTGACCGTTCAGACTGTCCTTCGCGGTTTAATCTGTTGTGTCGTATGCACCTCAGACTCCTCCTAGCTACGGCAGCAAAATTTCGGGACTTGGTAACAAGGTTCTTTGGTTAACCGAATCAGTATAAAACCACTACACGGACATTTATGGCCACTGCCTAATCATAAAAGCATACAATTTCTTGTTCAAATGAATTCGAATAGTGAGAGGAATATTCGGCTGATGGGAGAAATGATACATACCACATTTTATGTGAACGTGCCACTTCAAACTCTGGCAAGTGGAGTTGCTATGCTGTTTTACTGAGGAGAAATGCACAGAATCAACACAACCTGAGGTCGGGTATCATGTTCGAACAAAATGCTCACCATCACTAACAAAGTCGATCGCTCATTCTGTTGGTTTTGTTAAGTCAACACACCGGGTGAGTGAGTGAGGTTATAAATAAGGGCGAGTGACTGGTAATGTGGGGGTTCGAATGACCTCATCCGAAATCGGTAGATCACTGTCCGGTCAACCGAAGTATCACGATAAGCCCATCACCACACCACCAGTGAAATTGTCCTTGTATGTTCTTCAGTTAGCTCGTTGAACCTGTCATGTAGACATTAAGGTCAATTATCTCTCTAACATGTTGTATCCAATATGCAACGTTTCCCGACAATGATAACCTTCTGCCCCACACTTCAAGGGATATTGTAAATTATAAAAGCGGCTATATTTATTCAATTAAGCCCGGACACGTCGTTTGACAATCAATATCTGACATAACCAGCTATTCCAACTTTGTCAGCAACGTCAGCGTCACTGCACTAACACACTACCTTGTTCGTTGTTCGACGTAGCTTCTGGCCATGAACACTGCTACAATAACTACGCAGGTTTTGTCACACACCTCTGTGCGACACGTCAATAGGAATGACAGTCCACTGCTGAACAATACATGCAGCCATTCGAACTGAACGATACACGATCCTACGGTGAGGATTTTTGACTCCGAGACTTGTAACGCTTCATACAGCGGACGAATTACAGGTCATCACACCCGTCGCACCTCCCAAACTCTCAGTGGTTACTATATATATATATATATATATATATATA
>JTDE01002902.1:13325-30594 GCA_014338405.1 Paragonimus skrjabini miyazakii | reverse complement strand
CGATCTTCAGCTTCTTGTTCTGATTTCGCACAGCCGGTAAGGTTATAACAATTATCGAGTTGCTCAATCATGGAAACACGTAGACCTTAGCCGCTTGCTTTGCTTGTTCGATGTGGATCATCCCTCTGCAATTCCTCCAATCACTGGACGTCACTCGGATAGATCATTTATGTTTTTACATTTGGATAGACGTTTCAATCAGGCGCTTTCAGAACGAACCACTGGACTCTATTTTCGCCCCCGTAATGGCTAGTCAGTAGTGATTATCCTTGTCACGCCCAACTTTAGAACTCTAGTTCAGCTTCTCGTGAAGCATCTGCATTGACCACTGGTCAATCAATGAGCGTTCAACACATAGACTGTCGCGCCTATACACTTACCCACGGTTGCTGACGAAAATGAAACCCAAATTCAACGCCCATTTCTATACGACCAGGGAATTGACTCCATCCAATCGACGATTGCATGCTAGTTCGCTCTATCACTTAGTGTGCTTATGCGTAAGAAACGCAGAAGGTGGGGCCTGTCGGCTTATTTAAAAATGTGCCAGTATAGTACAAAACAGACTCAGTTCTAAATAACCAAACATAAATGACCTGAGTTAAAATCAGCGAATGTCTACCAGACTGGCTGTTGAGCCCCTAACACCGTATGCTACATAGTCAGTCTACGAAACACGCACAAGACACCGGATGCAAAGTCCATTTGAATTTGTTTCGTTTGATCAGCTAGAAGAGGATGTATAGTTTTGTTGTAGTCGCATCATTCAAGGGAGTGAAGACATTTTGCTTTCCTAAAGCATGTTTGATTAGTGTATGCTAGTCTGGGTGGGAACAGATTTCGGCATCAATTATTGTATTTATGTGATTGTACTCCTTTACTTAACTAGTTTGAGCCTTTTATACAGTTCTTATGTTACACCAAGCTAAAAACCGAATGAGAAGTTATGAGTATTGTGGTTATTATTAGCATATGTCTTGTAAAAAATATAGCTAGCAACCAACGTCTGTACATGTTACGATTTGGTGCAGATCAAACGACTATTTATATACACCGTTTGTTTAAAACCTTCTACTGATGAAAGACATATAAGATCAGACAGGACTTCAGTGGGTCATATCAACATATAACAGTTCAACCCTCACTTTGATAAAGCGATATCAAACAGGTTTAAGAACTGCCGTAGTGAAGTCTGATACATGCAATTGACCAGACTCATTTCCACGATCAGGAAGTAGAGAACAGACCCTCTGGTAGCAATCGGTCGGTATTCCTCGCGAGCAGTGTTAATTTGCATCTCTGTCTCGGAAGCGATTTCCAGTTTTCGGCTAACCTCAGCAGCTGTCGATTTGGTGGAATTTAACACGACGATGAGGTCGACGTCATCGACCAGCGATCCCTCAACACTGGCTAGGCGTAAAAGCAAACTATCTTCCAGCTGCTTAATCTTGGTCTTGTTTGCCTGAACGTCTTCCATCAGTAGCAGTCGCTGGGATTCTAATTCTTGTCGTTCACTCAGAATCACTCTACCGAGCAACTGATCTTCAAGGCCCTTCATGGTTACCGTGAAATCGATGATGGAGGTTCGAGCGGATACCTCTGGTGTGTACAAAGGATTGGCCAACTTGGTTGTGATATACAGTTTGAAGCCCTTCATGACGTCCACTTCTTTATCCCCGACTTTGACCTTGAAAGACGAAAGGAAGATTTATATAATTATACTGTAATGTACCATAACATACTACCTTTCGTCACAGCCAGTCAAGACCAATGACATCAGTGGCATCAGGAATTAAAGACTTATCAAAACAGCAGGGTATGCGCGGCAATTTGGCTACAGAACTCATTTCTTGACTTAATGTCAATCGGGTAAAGTGTTGCTAAATGGTACTGAGTATGCCGTAAACACCGTCTGTCACCTCGATTCAGGGGGTCTTACGTCAACTGGATTGGAAGCCTATTTGCAAGAACATCAAAAGGCACCTTTTAAACGTTTTCTTGAATGACGCTGAATCTCCCATCTTTGTCGCCTGAATTTGTTTATAAAATTGAGCCCTTAAGTTAGCAACCATTCTGTTAAACTCCTTCAAAGAGACAAAAGCGAGCCTACGAGCAATGTTGAGTAAAGTAGGATTCCTGATGCTTATTCCCAAACTCCACGACAGATTTTGTTCGCGTTTGGACTTATCCGATAAAGAGGGAATGAATGGAGAATCAAACTAACAGGCTTCCGCGTTACGTGTCAAGATTCGTATCCGCCCAAGAATCAATTCTATGGGCACCACTCGTCACGAAGGAATTTTATGTGAATGAACTATAACTTGCTTTCACCCTGTTTGATAGCCTTGTGTTATACCCAACAAATCCACCCAATGTGTGTACACTGTTAGTGCTTGTATCAAGTAGATCTCCTGAGACTAATCAGAAGAAGCAGTGGACAATCACAACCTGCCGTCTGGCATGTGAACTTAGGTCAGATTTACAAAGTATGCACACATGTATGAAGGTAACAAGACTATACTCAGGAAACTACAACTGTTAACAATTTAACCATAACAGCCTATCGGAACGCTGTTCTTAACCAGACATTAGGAGGCTAAAGTACAAATCTGTGTACCATGAAATAACCTTTGTCATTACAATTGTGAAAACAAAGGCCATACAAAACAAATTTAAGGCAGTTGCGGTATTTACCACATTTGAATGTAGTCATCATCATCATCATCATAGACAGCAGTACATCGGTGGTTCACACTGATACTTAACTGCCACACAACCACGGAGGAAAAAAAACCTTGGTTGAAAGAGAAAAGAAAAATGGGAAAGGGAAGGAGACCTAACCACTAAACATACAACATCAAAGCGCCTACACCTTGCAAACAAACAACCGAGCTGTAAATGAAAGTAAGGCGTCATCAGTAAGAAAGCTTCCTTACGGCTTTCACTGCCCCGCGTTATTAAGTGCACTTACTTTACAGACAACTCGGAAAAACAACGACAACATTCACGCCACTGAGCTCGGTTAGCAGTCATCTCACCTAACGTCTGAAGCCACCGACTCTGTGAGTCGTGAGGGCACCAGTTTGAATGTAAATAGGCCACTGAAAGCCCGAAGAGAAAATCACATTCTAAAACTAATGTGGATATAGTGAGCGATTTTTGAACGACATTTATCTGCAAGGAAGCAGAAACTTGCTGTTTCAAATACCGAACACTTGTTTGAAACTGGACACATAGTGACTATATTCGAGACCTTTAGTGTGTTGTTGGAGGACAGACGGAGTCTCATCATACAGTTCGTCAAAATACCATCAGTCTCACGTATCCACTTGTAATTTGTTCTCAAACATTTTCTGGTGGTATTGTCGTTGCTCTGGTACGTGATAGCACTAATCGAAACTAGGCACATTTAAACAGCCGCCTTTAATTGATCCAGTAATCCACAACCCAATTTACCAGGTTTGGTTGTGTAGCTAAACTACATTTATCCGTGCCATATATTTCATTTTGCACATGGTTCTTGTAATCGAATTACGAGCACCTGTGCATTCAAAGTTCAGATTCTGTTGTTCCGAATAACACAGCGCGATTTTCGTCGTTTGCTTTCGCTGTCAACATTTAGGCATTCCAACCATCTTCATTGCTGTTGCGTAACTGTGAAATTTTCAGTTCCAGGTTTATAACCTGTGGTATTGCTCATGTTTGTCGTTTATATCCATTGTTTCCGTTTATATTACCGATTCATTTTCGCGTCACTTTTTCAGGAACTGGTTACAGATCAGGAACGCAGATCAAGCAAACTGGTATGCATCGCGTGGTTCGATGAAGACAAATCTAGATTACAAATTTGTAAACGTTGTAACTTTTAATGCATACTCGATTAAATCGGATGGCTACAACAGTGTTGAATTTCAACTTACCAAATGATAGTAAAACGCTTAGTGGGAGATCACTTACTTTATATTTTGTTAGTAGCTTAATGTTTATGCCTGAATAAAACAATGAGAAGACGCAATTCATGTGATGTTCTCCGGAATAACATTTCGTACATTCTGATCACACATGGACATGTAACTAATTTTAAACGAGTCAAAATTCCACAGAGCGGAAGTCATGGCTTAAGGGATTAAACAGACAGACAGCTGCAGTTTCAACATAAATTGCTATTGAACACACACGGGGGGACTGTGACGTTTAATGGCCAAAGCCTCAACAACGTGGTCACAAAATATGAAGACCTTGACTGCTCCATTGAGCAAAGTGGGTAGGTGTCGCCTACCTGGATGGGGTCCTCGTGATCACTCAAACCGCTGGTTAGAGACGCTATCCGAGATGGCTATGTGTCGCAGTCAATGGCGGACTTGTATCCATACCATTTCTAGTTCTTCCACTTAGTCTTGTTTTAATAATTTTCAATCATCTTAGTAACGTTTTCTTCTAGGATATTCCACGTCACTGTTGAGGTGAGCGGTGGCCCGAGCCACAGTGCCTTTTGGTCAGGCTCATAGCTGTTGTGATGATGATGCGTTTTCAGTTGCTCCGAAACATCACTGAGAACGCGTCAGAAACTTTGACCATGTGTCCTGTTTGTATTATGTGCCTTACAACGGAAGATGCGGGGTGTTGTCCATCGGCATCTATACAGGCTCCTGGCGTTTCTAACTGCGTCTCCAGCCATTTGGGTACATGCTCCTTGATATAAACAGCTAGTTGTTGGTTTGTCCTCCATATGTAGCTCATATTGCAGCTACACGAGTATTTGTATAAACAGTGAGATGTGACAGACGTACACTGCTTGTTCATAACCGGGGGGATTGGTAGAGTTCTCGTTCGTTGTATTACATACAACTTTGCAGAGTTATAAGTCCTGGATACAGCCGCTGTTAAACGCTTTCTCGTCATTATTGACCAGCTGTTCCCTAGAAACGGGAGTTCTAAATACACGGTCCTTTTCGGTACCGTCATCACTTCTACAGTCGAGATGACGGCTTTGCTGTACTTTTTATTAAATCGCAGGGGGTACCCGTTGACTTGCAGAGTGTCTGTCAGTAAGCCTAACTTTAGCTGTAGGTTGTCTTCAGTGCAAATCCTCCGTGCTCTATGGAAAAGCGTCCTGATTAGACTTATCTTTTGCTGCACCGCACAGAAGCTTTCGAAATGCATGTACTGTCCAGTCCAGATAGGTTTCCTATAGACTGATCTCCCTACTGTGCCATCTGGTCTTCGAGTGACTAGATTGTCCAGGTACGGAAGGCAGTCATTCGCTTCGTTCTCTCTCGTAAGTTTTAAGTTCGAGTGAGCCTGGTTCAACTTCGAGAAGAACGTATTTGATTCACCGGAGCTCTCAAAGATGGTTAGAATATCATTTACGTAGCGTCTGTACAACACTGGTTTTGACAGGCTTTCGTATAGTGTGGATTCTACTTTGGCCATGATGAAATCCGCTAGAAGTGGATCAAACGGACTGCCCATTGCAAACTGTTACGGGGTTATTACACAACTCCGTCCACTTGTCGGAATCTATACGTTTGAAAGTTGAACCTTAGATCATGTGCGCATAAAAGTATTCTCATTGTTTTATTCAAGTTCATCAAGGGAACAAACTGTTTCTAATGTTTATTCAATATGCATTGACATAGGTTTCATCAAAACGTCATAAGACAAGACGCAAAAAACTAGAAGTAACTGTTCACGAGTGACAATAAAGGCTAATACCATACTACGCACACACTAATTGGTTAGGCCCAGGCCGGACGTTAACTGGATGTTACGTCACACCTTCAGGGTCGAATGTTTGTGTGTGGTTAGAATGGATGTGATTGATCTGTGGCCACAGAAGTTGTAAGGACTGAACAAACTTCTCTTAAGAGCACAGGTTAGGGTTATGTAATCTAGTAGCAGTCGATTCGGCGGTCGCCAGAATGCGCTGACGGACTGTTTTTGGTTGTGTTCGCAACTCTGTAGACAACCTGGAATGCTTTGCTGATGTCTATGCGATGACTGGTGTCAGCTAGATGTGCAAAGACAACAACAACCGGCAAGTGCCGGATCGATTGCTATTAGATTACGCAACCTTAACCTGCGCTCTTAAAAGAAGTTTGTTCAGTCCTTGCAACTTCCTTGGTCACAGATCAATCACATCCATTCTAACCACACACAAACATTCGACCCTGAAGGTGTGACGTAACATCCAGTTAACGTCCGGCCTGGGCCTAACCAATTAGTGTGTGCGTAGTATGGTATTAGCCTTTATTGTCACTCGTGAACAGTCACTTCTCGTTTTTTGCGCGTTGTCTTGTGACATTTTGATGAAACCTATGTAAATGTACTGACTTGAAAAAAAATTATCGAAAACAATTGTTCGTCACTTCGTTACTTTTGAGATTATGGGAATTTTCCGACGTTTATGCAATAATTTAAATTTACGCAAACTATGGACAAGACTAAAACCGTGGCCTTGTAACCGAAGGCATTTAATGGCAAGTTGATCAAACATAAGAAGAGGGTTAGTGGTTACATTGTGCAACAACCAAGGACGGTGTGTAAACACAAAAGACTAGTACAAACCAAAACCTATTAGACTGATCCGCAAATCACGTGTTGTACAACGGATGGTATCCATATTGCAAATAAATGAACGCTGTTACCTTGAACATTGAACCCTGTTTGATGAAATTTCTTTCCAAGACATTGTCCAGAGCAGGATCCAGTTGTTCACCCACATCTTCGATAAGCAATGCACGACCTTGAGACAATACGTCTTCCAAATGCTGTCTAAAATATTTGTTCATCAGTGTGGTGACCAGCATATCATTCGATTTCTCTCGGTTTTTTATCCATGTTTTGCCTTGTCCTTGAGGATCAATCAACAACGGATATCGACTAGCTTTGTCAACAATGATACCATTTTGAACTGAGAGTTCGTCAGTTGGCAAACCTTGTAACTTCCACTCACCGAGCTGTGATAAAAAAAACAATAGACAAAGAAAATAAGCCATCAATATGAACAGTTCACCGCTTTGAATTCCAAAGTCTAGGGTTCCAAGGCAACTAAAACCGAAAGTTGAGGTCTGTTGAAACCGATGCTAGTTAAAACTGATCGGAAAACATCCCATCGTCTTGATCGAATCAACATATGCATTGGTACACCAGTTCAGGATTGAGACATGGTATATGTAAGCACTATCCTAGATGGTATTCAGATACACATTATCACGAAACATTTCCTGAAGCTATGGGAAATAAAAACAGTTCAACTAAGTACTTTATCGATCAGTCTTCCAGCAAAGAGCTCGAATGTTCTTAGGGAATCAATTTTTTCGTCGAAAACCGCATCTTTCCCCTAGAAAACGATCTTACCCAATCAGAACGAGTGGAAATATCTCTAACAATCAACAGGCAACTTTTGTTATTTTTTGTCTGTTCGACCTTAATTCCGCTATGTTTATTGGTGGCTTAATGACCTTGACCACTATTTCTGGTAACCGGTCTTCAATCTTCAGTTTTGAGAATGTTTGCAGGTCACTATGCCCTATATAAATACCCTGCAATTTGATGCACAAGTTTTTGGAGTGGAACAAAGCTGATTTTTGCAGCCGTCTTTTGGCTTGTCTCGCGAGCAATTAACGCGGACAGTCGGTTTATTCTCGATGTCAAGATTTTCCGTTTTATTTATTATGAGGTGGAGAATTCGATTTCTGTCAAGCGTATCATTATACCATGGACGAACCAGCATATCTATTCGATGGTTTACAACAAATGTTTACCCAGGAAATCGATACAGGTGGTGTATACTCCAAGAATGCTTGGAACAGAGACAGTTATTTGCATGTAATGTTAATCCCGGAAAAGACGGTTATCAATGATAAGTTTACGCACACAAAACACTAATTTGCAAAGCCACACTGGGTGACTCCGTCAGGTTACTCACGAGTAGTAGAGGCTGATTAATCATCACCAGATTAAAATGACAGAATAGAAGTTTTCGCCGAAAAAGGCAGAGTTTAACATGGGTGACCGAACTCCGAGGTCGCTTGCATCAGTGTTCAATGTAGTCGAAGTGTACGTCTCTTCAGTGGCCATGTCGCCCACTATCTATCACATATTTAGAAATCCCACCCTCACTACAGCCGGCCGCTTCTCTCTAGGTTGGGACAGCGCGACAGTATTTCAAACGTTGCATTGCAGTAAATATCTTGTGATGTGAGACGGGAAAGCTCAGCTGTCGAAGTTGAGTGAACTCATTTCCTCACAGAATAAAATGCATGTGTATCTTTCGGCACTGAATAAACTGCTCTGTTTTTTGGAAGAATTTGCAAGGGTTTGAAATAATACGGACTAACTTAGTTACCTCACAGGGCAGTGAACTTATCAGCTTCACTATGGGGGTAGAAAACAAATGAGATGCGAACGGGTCAGAACCACCCAGGTTTACATATCAGTCAGCTGAGATATCTCACTCTATAGACAACACAGATTGGCAAACATATAGATGTTTTACTTGTGAAGATTGTATTCGGGACCCTGTCGAGTATTATAGAATTTTATCAACGTTTATGCGCATAATTATCTTTCTCAGCTATACGGTCACATTATTAGTTGTACTGCAGAGCACAGCTCTAACGAAAAGCGCGTCATAATTATAGGATAGTTCTGGCTACTGAATGTTCCTTGAATACAGAGAAGACTTCTGTATTCATTATAGCGAACGCTGTTGTAACGAAATTTAATTATAGTGAAGATATCATTTATTCCCTAACATAGTTGTGAGTGCTATAGAGAAAGGTGCCAGATTAATCACGGTCCAATACTTCATGCAATAACCAGTTGTTCTTTCTAATCGGCTTATCGTGACCGAGTGAAAATGTGTGATCACCATAAATGGTTACAGGTAGCTGAATTGAACGAAAAAATCTGTGATTAAATGCAAATCGCCTGTTGGACATTTATCAGCCGTATTCGGTTAAGTAAACGGTATGATGACTATAGCCTGTGTCGATGATTAGATGCCGTACCAATAACGGGAAGGTCAGCTGTGATGTACATGCCTGCTGCAACCCTACAATGAATGACAGTTATTCATAGGAATAGTCAACTGCAAGGCACATTTGACTGCATGTGTGAACAAAGTGGTTCAGTGAACCGATTGAACAAGTGTAATCGACAACTGATACCACATATAATTCATTTCCTGTTAAACGTTAAACTACCCAATTGGATAAGATCCAGTATGCCTTACAGATTTTTGCTACCAACTACAGTAAGGATGAAATAGCAATCTGTATGTTCAGTGAAAATCCATATTGCGAGTTGTTTGTTTACAATGAAATGACTCACGTAACTTTTCATTTTTTGCTTATACGACCGTTGCTATATTGGCACTTTAATCTGTTTGAAAACCACTGGATAATGTTTAGGCATCGTGATGTTGAATTTAGAGGCATAATTATTTTTCTTAGTTAGACCGCCTCTCCCTTCTTTCTATTTAGGGCCTGATTTTCCCCCCATAGATGTATGGTAGACAAAACTTAGTGCCTATTCGTGATGTATTACTGTTTTTTGATGATAATGATGGGAAGGAGGTGGTTGTAGTGAAGCATGGCACATAATCCTCATTGGGATAAGCTATATGAGATTTGGGGAGTTGAACATCACTCACATGTGATTGTAGCTTAAGCATTTGGATAGTGGTTTCGGCTAGCTTATTTCGAGGGGCACTAAGATCGAGGTTCGCTGTCGTTAGAGCCTGTCGGTAATGCGTATCCTTGCCATGGCTCGGATTTGAATTCCGGCCACATTATTATGAGGTAGACATGTTAACCGTTGCGCATTTGACCTCACATTAGGCAAAACCGAATTGTCATATGCAAATATTCGGCCACGTTCGCTTGTGGATAATCCCTAGTTTGGGCGATCATTCACAAAGAAGACACAACTGCCCCACTAACTGCAACTTAGAATTCTTTGTCAAGTTGAGACAACAAAAGTCACTGAAGTTGCTCGACATCATTCTGGTTACTAGTAAGTGATAAGGGAATCTTGTAGATGTTGGCTACAACACTGACCACCTTTGACAGAACGGAAATTCGGATCTACTGCTTCTTTCCGAGAATGTTGACTGAATGAGAATGTTGCAACTAGATGTCAGTGCAACCTACTCACTATATGAAACAGTTAACTTTCACAACAGCATCCATACTAGAAGTATGTAGTTCCAGAGGATCATCTTAGAAACAAGTTAGGTTTCACCGCCACATTGTCAGTCTGCTTTAGTTGAATTTGTGCACGCTCTGTTCCTTAACGCCTGTAAACGTCTACATCAAAGCTACAGATGCCTCCGAGGCTTAGAGATTCAGTTACTTTGTTTATCGGGTAAACCGTGATATATGAGACAACCACCCATACAAGTTGGCTAGTCGACCAAATAAAATTGCTCCCCATCAGTGAAGAACATACACACTGAATTCTACCCACGTGGAGTGTCATTTTCCACTACAGATCTGTTCAAAGGATATAAAAATTGACAAGGCAAAATAAGTGTAACTTTGACGGAAAATGACCAAATATATGGAATGATTGCTCATAAATTGTGGCAAAGTATATGAAACAAGATCCAGGAAAACTTAACGTTATGATATAATTACCTGTGTTTGGTCGGTCAACATAGCAATAAGGTTTACCAGAGCTGAGCCAGGTATCTTACGTATCCGAATTTCTTTGTGCCATGCATTTATGAGCGTCTGACGAAAATCTTGATTGAATGGACCACAGTAGGATAGAAAAGCCGTTGCGATAAGAACGTCCCCAACTAGGCTGAAATGTAGCACAGAAGAAAAGTAGGCAGTATGTCAAGCTAAACAGCTACTCAAGTTAGAGTTTAAAAACTGGCTTGGAAACCAAGTGCTACACCTTACTGTGTCACAGTGCGCTCTTAGCGAACAGTGTGGATGGTCGTGCGACTACTGACTTGGGTGACCGAACCTTAAGCAGTCAACACTTCCGTAACCTAAAACTGTCATTAGTTGACCGTATTTGGCAACCTCTTCTGATCGCAAACAGTGGCATTGAGCAAGATGTGTTTCAACAGAAGCTCGTTATACATAGGAAATAACTTGCCCATATTAGGATGAACCAAGTGAATGAGCTAGAAAACAAGCGTTTCACCCACCCGGAATGCATTTGTTTACCCGATTCTTACTACTGAGTATTTTTTGCCATTTCTTACTGTAACTCATGCTTCGTTTGATTTGTTTGTTACGAACGCTACTCGAAGACCGTACAGTTCATTGTCAGTTTTAAGCACATATTCCACTCCACAGGTTCACTGATTGCAACAGTACCGGCACCCCAAACTGTGTATTTTATCACCTCTGTTAATGGTTACAAAACCAGACATATCCCCAGTAAATTCCGATTGAGTGTATGGAAGTTCACAATATCTGTCTATTCGGTGCAAGCTAACCGGTGGAGGTAATGAGGATCCAACAATAACTGCGTATCTGAATCTCCCGCTAGGGGCGTGTAAAAGATTGAATTACACATGCATATAATACAGCCAGCACTTCATTAAAGGCCTGATGTGTTTGCGGTGCCTTAGCGTAGTGATCGAACTGGTGGGACTGATACCAGGTAATGAACTAGCTCGAGCCCAGGGCTAGCCTCGCCGAAGCAGAAATAGAAGATTGGGAACTACGGAAGAAGCTACGACCTTACTCTGAGGTATAATTACTTTTATATATGGCAACACATAAAGCGTTTAGTTAGATGATGTGAAACAACAAATCACACTATGTCTTCCAGTCGTGTGGATCGCGGAGAGCGGTGGAGCGGAGAGCTATCTTGGTTGGCAGCAGATGGACTATCAGTATCTGGGCAATCAGAACACTTACGGTTGGTTAGAATGGTGCTGTTACGACTGGTGGATCCGAAACTACAACGAACTGTAGACTGCAAACGGTCGTCCTCGAATTTAAGTTTACCACAAGTAGGCTGCAGAAAAAAAACAACTTCCCCCCTCCTCCAAAATGCTAATATACTCAGGAAGTACCATCATGCCAGTTAACATCAATGTGCCGACCCGTGGAGTTCACTTGCTCGCTTTTTGGAGGATGTGTAAAATAGTTCCAATATTTGTGGTTATTTACTGTACCTAGGATATTAAGAAATTATACACAATATTTGCCTTCCGATTTATTGTTCAAATGTCACGTCTTTCAGTGACCTACGGAACAACCTTTGCCATCAATAGCTGACAAGACTACCTGGTACACAGTCCATGGACATCAACTTCCGACAACGTGTGTTGGACACACGGGGCATCTGGACCAAGGGCAAGCTCACTTCGGACAAACACCTTTGGCCCTTTTGATATTCAGCGTGCTCATGCTTAGCCCGTCAACGAGTTACACTATATCTCCACGTACCTGTCCCGTTCGGGTGATATCCGTTAATCTCTTCTCGATTTTCGCACGTACACCTTGACATTATCGATCACGTGCATAATCTAGTGTTTTGCACTATGTTCTCAAGATAATCGATGGCTTAAATAGGTAGCCATACGCTATCTGGACACCTAACGCTTGCGTCGAAACAGTATTGCGAGTTTTTATTGAACGCTGGAGTGCGTGCCACAGTTTGTCACGCCCATGCTAAGTGACCGTGCACCACACTTCGAAGGTGAATGGATCGTGGAAACGCTCAATAATTTAACCCATCCCAGCGTCTGTCATCTCATTCATGGCACACTACTTGACTGACTCGTTCTTCGTCGAAACCCAGAGAAACCCCTTGGGGGATCTCAAATTGATATCCAACCACGCGAAACTGATATCGAGGCATCTTAATTTGGAAAAGGTATAGTTCCTTCTGTGTGTGTGTGTGTGTGTGTACATGCGTTTATCTACCTGAGTCTGGTTATTTCTAGTCAGGTTGGACTACACTTTTCTCAGTTCACTTTATCAGACATTCTGTGTCTACCCTTAGTCTTGAAATAACAGGAATTGTAAACCCATGCTGCACCGCTCACGTAGTCGGGTCTGACTCATGCAAACGGGCAAGCTGACAGTGGCAACCTTGAGATTTTGCTAACGATCGTCACTTAAACCTACTTTGAGTAAGACTTAGCATGCCGTTAAACATGGAATGCGGACGATCCAAACAGTTGACACTAAGGCTGTTGTATCTTGATGGAAAGACCGCAAAATTGTGAGTCAAACGATTAGTCACGGCTTACCAGAATCAGGCACCTGAGAGGAAAGTGTGGCAATGTAGACAGTATGAGATATTGTACCTCAGCAACATACCCGTCTGTTTGTGAAACAATTCTGCAAGGAAGATTTTGGCTTACATCGTCTTTGGGTAGCACATTAAGGTGCAAAAACTGGACCTATACAATTCAGCTGCTCGGTAAGCATTGCGTTGACCAAAACGCCACGACCGGTTTACCTATTTCACATGTAGTGAAAAATAATGACTGGTGTTGTGAACCATTAGAAAGAGCGTTTACAAGGGTGAATACTGGCGTGCGAACTGGACGGTCATGTTGATGCTCGTTGTTGATTCCATACTGAGATAAGTGTACTCGGCCACTTAGGCTATCTTTTAGGGTACCCCCACATGTGGTGCCCTGTTTCCGTTGTACTAAAGCAGCCGTACTTGCTGGAACAAAAGAGCGAGAAAGTCCTGAAATGGAGGTTCTGAGGGCTGTGATGTTCCACGACAAACATAGCCGAATACTTGGATTCTGATTGTCCCAAAGTTGTAGCACTCTCGTTCAGGGAGAGTTACCTCTCAGGTTCAACTTACTCAGTGATCTTATTTTTTCCATACAAATTTGTCACAGACCATTGACTTAGTCGTTTGTAAAATTTGAACACGAGTCTACAGCCTCCCCCACTTCAACGATTTACGCTGTCTGATGGGCCTATTTTGATTATGATAGGCTATGTTTACTTCAGAAGTGACATTTTAACGGCTGCAAATTGAAACTGTGTGCTCACACTACTGCAGGTCTACGGAATTTTCAGTACATAAGCGGCATATTGCTGGTCCGTATTGCATTCACAAACACTGAGCATCTAAATATCACACAAACCAAACTCAACACTCCGTTCACTTTTAGTGGGTGTTTACGATAGCGTAGAACCACATGAAAAATCCGATATGATATGTGCGATTCCAGGTCTCGGATGTGACCATCAGCATATAGAAGATACAGACAAACAGCTACACATATGTGTGCACGACACAAACTAGCGATGCAACTGTCCTACTATAGGTCATACTTATGACGATACAGCGCAGACCCAGGTCACGAGTTCAACACGGATCATGCGGAAATGATCGTGAAAGCAAAAATGACGGAGGAATGGTTGGACTGGAAGCTCTTCTTTGACGCGGGATTCGTTTAATCAACGGTACGGCGCTCGATTCAATCGCAACCATGAAATGTAGACTCCAAGTCTCGATCGTAAATCAAAAATGACATTCATCTACTAACAAACAGTGTTGTCTGCTGTGTCGGCTTTTGTTGCATCTGAAAATAAGTTTACTTTACTATTACGATGACGAATACTCAAGGTGATAGAGTTAGGTTAAACAGTTATGGTCTTCAAGATCGACTTCAACGTCACCATGGCTACCAATACAGAAACTGGAGTTACTCACTGATATCTACGTATCAAGTGGACATTGGAAGAATAAACAACCAAGGTTGAAAAAAATAAAGGAATGGAATGTGTAAGACCCAAAACTGATGTGACTAAACTCAAACAACAATCTCCAGGGTGCCTAGAACTAGCAAACAAACAATCAAGCTAGAAGTGAGAATGAAGTGGTAGGTATAAGACCTTCCAATGACCTAAATAAACCATTAGCTTTCAGTAGTTCATAGGTAACTCACTCAAACCGTGACAATATTAACAACACCAAACGAGATTATTAACTCGCTCTCCGATAATACACAACAACGGACTTCGTGAATTGTGGGTTTTCTACCCAGAAGATTAACCTCATCATACTGGTAACCTACTTCAATTTTCTATGCCAAACCACCGTTTGTTCATCTAACTCCAACCAGTTTCTCTACCTCGTCCCTAGCCTACATTGCTTACCTGGAGACAGATTATGTTACCCATTGCCAGACCTCAAGATTTTTAGCTCTTGAGTAACAAAGTTACCGTCCATCTTTAAACTTTTGAACGATACGGATGACTTATTTTTTACTCAACATATCACTGGATCCAAAAATGAGTATTGTACAGGTTTCAAACTGAAATAATTTCAAATTCACTGTGATTTATGCAAATCGAACTGGTCCGAAAAAATACCAGCAGTTGAGCAACGAAGGCCTCTTGGGTCAAGTTCCCTTACCTGATAATGTGTTCTTTGAACGACTTGCTCTCATCCGTCCATCTGGCTTGTTCATCTCCCAAGCTCCCAATCAGAGTGGAAGCTGTAGTCATCTTCCGACGACAATGTTCAGCATCATCCATGAGGACTTTTTTCCGGCGCAGCGCGTCCTCATAAACTGCTTGAACTTTTGCTAATTCAAGCTCCTTCTCATCTAATACAGTTTGTGCTGCCTGAACAGACAAGAAAAGATATCCAGGAGACTGTATTTAAAACTTAACTGAAAATCCAATGGTGACCTAAACTTCAAAGAACATGAACAAATGCCCTGCTCCTTAACTTGCAAGATAATTAATAACATAACTAGTTTACTGCTTTAAAGGATTATTGCATTATTGTGGTTGGTTTTTCATCAACCACGAAAGTGGGCGTGCAGGATAGCTTAAGCCTTATCGATTTACAACAAAACGATTAGAGATTCACTGACAGATTGACTGTATAGCTGGTCTACTGAACCAATACACCAATAAACAAATAATTGACAACTAAACCACACTGAATAGTATGCTGTGAATAATCACTATATAAACGTTAGGGACATGTGAACGAGGTATTGAACGAGTATGTGTTCTAGGCCTCATTTACTTGCCTGTAGATCTTTCATGGCTCTGTTCAAACGAGCTTCTTGCTTTACCAAATTGTCTTTCATTGGTAGCACTTCCTTATTGATTGAATAAAAATAGGCCATTGCACGAGTCCATGAGAGTAAGCCAGCCACATTACCACACACTTTTTTCGCCACGTCTAAAGTGTAATCCTCCATAGATATATACGGTTCTAGTAATTCCACCGTTTCTGCATTAATTGAATCCTTCGGAAAGGTAACCAACAGAGTAAGGAAGCCGCTGTTTGTCATTAGTTTCATGGATTCAGACCAACTGGGACGTGGACATAGTCGCTCCATGTCGGCCTGGTACATTTCCAGGCGGCGTTGGAACAGCAACAATACACAGTCCATAATTCGCATAATCAGATTCGGAGGCTTCCCAAGACGTCGTACCGTAGCGATATCGGCTGGTTTTATAGTATTTAAGGCATCCTCAGCCTCTTGGAGAGCGGGTTTAGCAGCTTCAAGCTTCGCCTCGGCTACAGCCCTATCCCGATCGATTTCGTCCACAATTGCCTGCGCTTTGTCCTTGACACTTTGCACTTTGTTACGGATTTCAGTGGACGCAAGTTGTTGAAGTGTCACCTAAAACAAGAAATGATGTTTGAGATATAAAATTTTTCAACCTATTTTCTATTTAAAAGGGATGTATAATTGATTCTATGTAGGATCCCTGTGGTCATAATGATGGGAACCAGGCTATAACGTCTGATGTGAAGAACGAATTATTGTTTCCCAACCCAAAATTCACAGTTGGTGCCTATAAGTCGAATAACCCAGAGGATGATGACGACAGCTAACAGTTGAAGCTCCACAACTGGCCTTTTCTCTCTGCGTCATTTTGGAAGAATATTTTTTCCAAATTTCTACATCGCCAGACAATGATGAGCGAGCATCGGTGAGCTACCGTCCGGTTGGCAATTAAATCGATCTCAAAAACACGATGCAGCAATCAAGCTCGTTTTCTGTCATTCATCAGTATTCCTATAAAACAGCTACCCGGTACAATTTATAGAAAAGGCTATTTAACGTCGACAGAAAAGACGACAACATATATTTAACGAGAAAGGAAGCAGTGTTGCCATTTACAGATTATTTGATCATCTCTTTGTGATGCGCTAAATCGTTTGGACCAAAACCAGAAAGGAGAAGAGACGTGCTAACATCGTTTATTGAAAAACCGAGTCAGTATTAGACCACATTGGCTCTACATTTGTAGAACGATACGACTGCCATACACGGCCGATAAAACGC
>JTDE01002902.1:0-13225 GCA_014338405.1 Paragonimus skrjabini miyazakii | reverse complement strand
GATCGTATATTGCAGTCAGAAACGGAGCGCATCAAATGAAACGATCATTTATGGCAATCAGGGCATTAGAACAAATCGCGCTACAGACGGCATCAGAAAGCAAACACGAGAAAACGCAGTTCAGATAACATGCAGGCGTTCGGCAATCTGATTATCTGAGCAGAACCATACTAGCAGCCACCGCCATACTACCCGAAACCGGGTCGACTGGTCGGTATGGCGTGATGCATCCTGGCTGTTTCGTTAGGAGATGCGCCACCTAATAAAGATGATATGCTTGCTGAAGCTATCACTAGATGACTCAACACTGCTGTTAATAGAACATTTTATGCTGCCGAACTGCGTGTTTGTTTCAACTCTACTCCAGTCTTATGTCTACGCTTAAGGGATAAATGGCGTTTTTCTGCAGCTTCTTTCTGTGTATACACGCCTACTTTTCTGTGGAACGAGTTACGTGAATCGCTTATCTGAACTTATCCGTGAGCATCCTCCAACGTGAACCGATAACAGAGTCATTAAATCAATGTACCGCGCAATTTTTGCACATCTGATCGATCTTGATTATACCGTCAACCCGGCCTCTTCTTTTTGTCCGATTTACCGAGTCACCGGAAGTCAGCCGAAAGTCGTGAGATGCCGAATTTCGGCCACAGCTGGGGTAATCGGAAGTTGACTGATTAATCTACTCTTGTGCGCACAAAAGCAATTTGGTCAGACCTTGTGGGTGCCATGGTCAACTACTCACACCGTGATCGGTCAAATTGTCACGGTTTCAGCTGAGTGCAATATTTCGCCGTAAGTGTACAAAGTGTTGTTTCCATTTATATCTATGAAGTTGTTTAGCGCATTGTTTTGTTCGTTTTACCCCGACAACACCGTTCCAAATAAAAATTACATAGTTAATCTGATGATGAATAACCTAAAACAAACATAGTTACCGTACCGTATCCTGAGAGGTATCGGCCATTTACTTCGATTGATTGAATATCACTCACCCAGTCACATGCACAGTATGAATTAGCTGGCCTGCTGACAGTGTATTTTTCAATAACACAAAAGACACCCACCAAATCGCGAAAGTTGACTACAACTTTAGTTTACCTACTATATGTGAACTATACCTTTGTCCATACTGGTTTCTCTTTTAGACATAAGAATATATCTTTCGTGCAAAAGCCTTTCGTTTTAGTGCAGTAGAATTTCTCCATTGTATTTTCAAGTTGTGGAAGTGGCTTATGATTGGTCTAGTGGACTCATATTTTGCGGCCTTTTTGATTGCGACTGCACGCATTGGCTGCTGCGCCAGAACAATGCCCGAGGGAACACTTGAGTTGTGAAGATCGTCATGTGGTCTAATCATTGGCTTGTGCTCTCTGCCTTCTCTGGGCTGGATTCTATACCCCGATTGGACCACATAACGACCTTCACAACTCAAGTGTTCCCTCGGACATTGTCCTAGCGCAGCAGCCAATGCGTGCAGTCGCACTCAAAAAGGCCGTAAAATCTGAGTCTACTAGACCAATCATAAGCCACTTCCCAGCCTGAAAATACAATTGAGAAAGTCTACTGCACTAAAACGAAAGGTTTTTACCCGAAAGATAAATTCTTATGCCTAAAAGAGAAACCAGTATGGAAAAAGGTATAGTGTAAAACAAACACCCAGCTAGCTGGCCTATTTATGTTGTATGCGAGTAGCTTTGTTGTGGTCAACAATTAACATTCTCATGTTTGAAGGTGATTCGTTCATGGCTTGCTAAGAATTTCTGTTTTGTGGAGCTACGATGAAGATCGGTCTACATGCGTTACACCGACAGTAAAGTTAACAGTGCAATGACTTAACTACAGTGGTCTTGCATAATAGCATTCAACGAAGCCTGAATTAGTGAGCCAAAACATGACCCCAATAAATAGGTGGTGACAGTAAGTCTCAGAACTATTTAGACTGGTTCATCCGTATGCAAATTAACGTTCTTCTTATCCAACACATCACGAGCTTACCCTTCTTGTCAACAGAGGGCATTTATATTCGCACGGATAAAATTTCTCTATCACTGTTTATGACTTTCACCAGCATACAGCGCCGTACTACAATTTTGTGGTATTTCCTTCGACGAGATATCCTAAAACGTGATTTTAGACTTTCTTTCGTTAGTGTTGGGGCAACTGACAGCCACAGCTCCATCTGGTCAGACATAAGACCGAATGCACATGCAAGTCGATACCTGTTTACGCATACGCAAAAACTTGCTGCTCTTTAGGAAATCTGTCATCGGATTTAAATCCATTTGTTTTGCTTCTCTTAGATATACTACAATTATCATTAGTTGACTTAAAGAGCAATCTGTTTTCAAAATGTTACGTATCAGCAGCAAAATTCGAAGATGAATAGGCATTTAAAAAAGCCGGCCAAAAGTTTAGTACCTCTCGAAGCTCAGTGCAAAATTATTTTCTACCATAGGGCGAGTGGAACGAAAATTTTATGTGAAGATATTTGGAAGCACTGAGAAAAAAATTCGCAAACTCATTCTCATATGCACGTAGGTGTTATCTATGCTAATCTCATGCATTCGGAAAATAAACGTCCCTTGCATAGCGAGATATCGGTCGAATAGAAAATAATCGAGCACTGTCTAACTTGCACAGTGTTTGAGGACTTTAGAATAGCCGACAAACATAAGCTACTGTTTAGTTAAGCGGTTCCAGTTGAAGAATAGATTTTCAGGATGTCATGGTATGTGATGAACATAGGAGCACGAGAGGCAGTTTTTACTCTCATCCTGCACATTGTTTGGTAAAAGTATATGAAAGGCGGATCAAAGACTAACCTATACGAATACTAACAAATTTAATCACTGCGATACTGTAAGATGTACACAAAGAAACTAACTGTCTGCAAGACTTTTTCCGCTTCCTTGTTAGCCACTTCCAATTCTCTTTCTTTGACTACCAATTCTTTGCTCAACTCAGATACACTTTCTTGGGCTTCGGCTAACTTTTTCAATCCTCCATTCATGCGTTCAGCAAGTCGGGCAAAATGGTCGTATTGCTGTTTGTAGACGGTCTTGTAACTCATCAGAAATGACAAGTAGGATTTTGGCGTAACGTGCGTTTGCCGTCGATATCTGGAAACATTGAAGGAAAATATCGTATGAAAACAAAAATTATTATTACAGGTTTTCATTTTAATATTCTGTAAGCCACGTCGATGGATTGGCCCTTGATACGTAAATCATACGGTAAACCATTAGATATGCGGGTTATGCAATGTCCAATAAAAATCTTGACTAAATTGAAGTAAGAAATTTAGGTCCATCACCGTGGTGAAAGCGCATGTAAGATGCCGTGGTATCTCACCTGGTGTGATCATGGAAGTGGTAATGCCGCCTTGATTCCATGTAGTAAGTCAAGCTTTTAGAACAGCCGATTCCAGGTCACGGCGCTGTATGATTGCAGAATAACCAATCGAAATGATGCGACTACAAAAAAATCATTTCCGTGATGCCACTGGGCTAACAGTTGTAAGACAGGAAAGCCCTCCATGGCTCTGTAGCCTAGAAGAAAAAACCGGTCTGGTATAACGTTGTCTAGCATCGTCTAAACAATTGCTCTAGTTATTACCATTTGTAAAAGTGCTGGTAACTAGAAATAAGCAAACTGTATTCACACTTCTTGGTCTTCTGTTCCAACCGCGTTCAAAAGAGTCTTGCGTTTGAGCTAGTCAGGAAGTTCGAATACGACAATCCGGCCTTATTTAGTAAAATTCGCAAACACAAGAGAAAGTTGACATACCCACGACATGGTTTGTGATATCGGATTCCGAATGACTGAAATCGCCTACTGTCAACATTTCTTTGTCGCACACGTATGCTGTATAAGGCAGGTTTGGTGACACTACGCATATAAAGTAAACAGATCACTGAAACACAAGAGTACAACATGTGGGCCACGTGAGCTACCTATAAGATAGATTCAGAATGACCTTCGAGCGCCTTGTCACGCACACCGGATGCCAACGAGCTAGGATTTAGATGAAGAGTCACATCGCCTCATCTGCCGGCCTCCATGCAACTACGAACCACAGTCGTACGAGAGATGAACAATTTCCGCCTATTATGCCTCCCTTATACCGCGTCTTCAGGGTGCTTACCACGGACGCATTGCTCTGAAAGCAGATGAGCTGCAATCCTTTCATGCTCTTGAAAAGTACAATCGTAAAACAAAGTGGCAGTTATGCTACACAGATTCAGTATAGCGGGTCAATCTTGTTTAGAAGGCACAATGAATAGAATGGCCTAAATCAATAAACCATCGTTTTTTGTAATGTGGCCACCCCCTACTAGGATGGACCGACTTTTGTTCAATAGCTAACTTTATCGAATGTTCCCGACGTGATTTTAGTTAGGGTATTTCGAAGGCGTTGTATCAAAAGTTTCTCACAGTTACCATAATCATATATCCATTCTGACTAAAGTCATTGTTTATCGTGTTTCATGTCTTGGTGTTTGGCCGGCTTCAGCTTGACATCAAGTAACCCATCAAGACAGTAAAACTGCGTAACGTGAGCTGAACCCAGCATGCGACCACATTTTGGAGACCGAACCAAATTTAGATGGGGACAAGGTAATCAAACCCTACGGATGAGGTCGGACTGATGTGTGTTAACCAGACTAAGACCTAACACGCTTTTATCCTCAACATACTTAGCTTTGGTATCTGATGTAGCTAGACGAATATTGTCAATATTCCTTGCACAGAACCGACTGCAGTGGTCAATTATTGCCCATCTGAACCAGATATTGGTAGATTTTCTTGTCAGTGATTCCATACAAGTAAAACAGTTACTGATATCCTGTTTCTGTTCTTTTAACTTTCCGAATCAAATAGACTACAGTTTAGGCAAAGAGCACGCACACTCAAGAAGTTATCCACGATAAGTATCCCCCCAAAATGGCCAGTCGACTGCTGTTTCTGAAAAAGTGATGTGTGTCGAATAGTTGAACAACGCTTAAGTTCAGCTGTTGTCCGCACGTTCTCTGCCGAGAAACCAATGATCGTGTACAGAACGGTCTGAGTTCCCACGCCCCCGGTTAAGCAACCGACGCCTCAGTCCGCCAAATCAGACGTAATCTATGCATACACATGTGGAAGCGGAGCATCCCATATTGGCAGTACCAAGCGTCAGCTTGAAACCAGGATTGCCGAACACTTACCGAATTGAGTACAACAAGCGGTCACACAGTCAGGCAACTCGACAGCAAACACCCGGAAGGAGCCAGCGTCATCGATTGCCAAGCATTACCTGATGACGCAAAATAACTGACACATCAAAGTCATTTCCTGTTCTGTTCTTGACTCGAAACAAACGTTTGCCACGATATACGGAGGTCATTGCAATCAGACACCGTCACCCCAGTTTGTGCGTACAAAAAGAACTGCTTGTGACGTTGACGCTGCCCTGGTAACAACCGAACTGGTTCTGCACTTTGACCTTTTGTAGTTGTTTTGTTGTTTGGAATTCTGCACATTTTAACTCGTCTGCAGCAAACACTAGTAGAGATGCAGCAAAATATGCTCGAGCATAAGTCGTATAATGTTAGTCTTTTGTTTGCTCTATTCAAAAGAACGACAACAGCTGGCTGTCGTCGTAAGACCAGCTTCACGTGGTCACTACCGCCGAAGTTCCCCCGTTTTGAATTGATTTAACGTTAACCGTCGTAAAAATATAAAGGCGACAAAAACCGATGTGAATTCCTTTAGCTATAGTCATCAAAACTCGTCTTAATGGTACTTGATATATGATGTTATTAAGTATGCATACTAAACATTTCATTTTTCTGACATTGACGAATAGACTATGGATATTTGATGATGATATTTTTTCCATCTAAACACTGCTTAGTAAACGGACTAACTGTCTATCTTTAGGGATGGTCCAAGTGAGTGATGTTGTTGGGGAGAGTAGAGGAGTTGATGACTTTCTCAACTCTGTTCCTTTTCCATTTTCATATCTACCTTCGTAAGCAGTGGTTGAAGAAGCGAGCAGTTCGCTTTGTCTGGATAAATCACGGTTGGTACCAAAGACTGACGTGAGTACTGATCATTTAGTTTAAATCATTTCGAAATACTTTGCGCACAGTTAACAATGTTATTGCGATTGTCTTATTAAGTACTGTAGAGTACTGTGGAGATGGCATATACCGTCAAGCGTGATGGCTGATTTTACACGCAGCTAGACAGAACATGCAGTATTACCGACTAAAGTTCCTCGCATACTTCACCGACGTACAACCTGCTTAGTCTATTGATTGGGTAAGTTTATGGAAGTCAGCCCAGCCGTTTGAATCCCAGTCTTATTTTACTAGCAAAACCGTCAACCGAACAAACTACACTTGCTTCAGAAGCAACTGAGTTTTAGTGGTGAGCCATCGTGACTTTCTACAAGTGCGATGCGATTTTCAGACTTGAAGTGCCTACCGACTGTGTTGGTGTATAAACTGTGACCTTCTACGCATATTGTGTTGCCTCACTTGAAATATAAAACAGACTGAATGGAGAGCAGAACGAGCAAAGCAGAAAATTAGAACGACAACTTCAATAAAAAGCAACAGTTCGTGTCTTTTGTCGACCCAAAAGCCACAAACTCATTGATTTTATTTACAATTTTCCATACTCTACAGAAATGGCAATCAATCATCTAACTGTAATTAAGATATTTAGACGCCCTTATTTTCAAACTAAAGTTCTGTTAGAAGTCTAAAGTTCCACATGAAACGTTTCAGCTTTCTGTAAACTCTTCCGGATGTAGTTTTGATGTACATTTTTCACTCGGGTTGAACTACTGCTGGTAAGGTGTATGAGTTTTCTTCCTAAGATTGACCGTATGCAACCAAATTGTGTGTAAGCATGTTGTTGCTTGTGAATGCTTGCCAGTGAACTTCTGCTGATCACTCTTCATTCATTGCAGACGAACTCGTCCTGCCATGTGGCTAATTCATTTGTACAATCCTTTTCTAGCTTATTTAATTTCCGTACGGAGTTTACGTTATCTGTATCTTGTCCATCTTTTGCGTGATAAATTGGGATATATAGTGAAGTGTTGTTTCTCCTCAATACTTGGTTCCGTACACAATTCTGGTAGACAAATTTTCTTTCAATAAGCAACGCACTTTTTATTTTCAGTTACCTACGTATTTTTCTATATTCATATATTCGATATTGCGAAGATTTGACTTTTGTGGCAATTACAGCAGCCCCGTGACTTTAGTAGTTGTGTAAGCAAATTTAAATCATCACAAGTTGCACTACAATGCGTCTGGCTACTTACCGTAGAAAGTAATCCGAACAAGACTCGGCCACACCATCGTGGATAATGCCCATTGCATTAATAACTTCAGTTTTGATTGTGGTCGAACAGACCATCTGAAAGCTTTGTAAATAATGGTCTGCTACAGCGACCAGGGCATCTCGTGGCCACCGATGAAACCAGATAATGGTACAACCTGAGAAAAGTCCTGGAAATTTCAGAGCCCTGGTGCGAAACTTCTCCTCAACCGGTGAGAAACATAGAGAGATATGTAAGTGTTGTCTAGTTCGACTGTAGAAATAGGCGCGCAAGTTCTCATTAGTCAGTGGACGTCTAGGAAATTCTTTTTTCATTATTGGTACTAATTCTTGACACATTTCATCCATTTCTTCACGTGTGAACAGATTTGAGATGACACCCGATGATAGCATATTGTTCAAGTATTCCAGGAATGCTTCATCCTTAACTTCTTGGTCAGTGAACAAAAAAGTGATGCCTTTGCCATTTAGGCCTGCGGTTCGATAGAGAACCTTCAAGTCGTCCAGTAAATTGTTCACATTGTATGACCTTTGACAGCAAAACAGAGAAGCACAATGGAAGGTACACACTGATAAGGACAACAAAGTGTTCATCAGCACCGTCGTAACCGAAAGTAATACATGTGTGCTTCATACAGATACTTTGCTGCCAAACAATCAGGAACAGTAAGGCTCTAGTCTACAAATAAAGAGGAGGATGCAGACTGTATCTAGTTTTTGACTATATCTCTCCATGAACTAAGACGCAAACATCAAAGTGCATGCATCCTTCAAACAAATGACTAATTTGAACATGTGAGTGCAGTGGCATCTGAAAGGCAGTTTTTTATGAATTTCAGTACACTTCTTCCAAACCACTTAGTCACAAAACGATCACATCTACTTTATTGAGTCCGATCAACCACCATCTAGCAACTCCATCCAAAGGTTCTGAGTCACGGAGATCCGACCGGAAGAAGGTCACTACTTACAGTGCCTATACTTTCCTATATCCAGTCACCGTCATCGCGTTGTCCGTCGGTTTGTTGGGATGTCACCAAGGTGACCTCGACTTGGCAGACACAACAAAAAAATAAAATTCCACAAGCGTGATTAAACAATTAGAATTAGCTTTTATATTACCAGAGCAAAAACAATTGTGAATTCTGAGTAAGACTACTCTGGGATCTACAGGCTGAAATCTATGCCCGCAGTTTTATTACGGTCGAGTTTCCAAACCATTAAATTTGTGCAACAGAACACTTAGATAAATGGAATGTTAATTTTTACGAGGATGTGTTTTGTCAAGTAAGCGAATGATTGAAAAATGGAGTGATGACGCAATTTTCAGAACGATCGTACAGTAAAACTTTAGACTACGCACTGACCCTATCCAGCAAACATATAACGGCCACCGCTCAATCATCCTACCAGGAAGTGTCATATGACCAAATCATAACAGGGAAAAACCGTCTGACGGGCATCCTGGAGTGTCATGATCGGATAGACGTGAGTCCTTGCAGATATGCATGTCTTGCCCATACTCGTACACAGCAAGTCAAAACAAGCCTCTCTCGAAGAATATTTGTAGCTTGCCTATTCACTTGGGTAGATTTCCTTTATGACAAACAGTTGCAACAGTGTGTACGCATTGTTTACGAAGTTGAAGCACAATTGTAGCAACCACGCTTACTACGGTTTGTTCAACTGATAATATTTCACTTATAGATCAACAATCTCCCTCAAATAGTTAGGTTTTGTTACCAAGCCAATCATTTTGTAGAACAATTTATCTGAGTTGGTCTGACGAACAAAACAGTCACATACACAAAACTTAAAGTACTTTGCAAAGTTTTTCTTTAAAAAATCAGGTGGTCCATTTCAAAACAGGGCGACAAGCACCAGCTGTTTCTTTACTCAAATTATGTTACTTGTTCGAGTCCAACCGAAGCCAAGCATTAAAAAATCTGATATGTCACTTATCACTGACACCGCTTCGGCGTTCAGCAGAGACGCTAATAGAATGCAGCGGAAATTGTTTGAGAAAACCCACTCAGACAGTCAGTCCTGTGGTTCTGTTCGCGGATTTCATATGGCATAGAAGGTTGAGCGGATACCTGAGTCCAAGTGTGAATTTTCGGAGCTCCTGGCTTGGTTTTATATCTTAACTGGTAGAGCTGCTGTCGCGTTTAGGCATTCTGTCTTTGCAGTGGGTTTGAATTGAGCCGAAGCCTAACTGGTCATAATCGGGTCTCTCCTAAAGTAAACTGTGTTGGAAAATTCAATACTACTTTAGAAGAGTTCATTTCAAGTTGAAAATCACACACAAATGATCACGGCTGTCGCATTCCCATAGACATCCAGTCGGCCCCTTTCGAAAAGAAGAACTAACCTCGAGTTTCGCTCTCATTTGAACTCGTCAGTAGTGCATATCCTCGCCGTGCTTACTACTGCGCCACTGACCCCACATTAGGCATAACCGAATTATCATATGTGAATGCTCATCCACTTTCGCTTGTGAGGAATGATCAAGTTTCCCCATCGTCTCGATAGGGGACACAGTTACTGTCTGTTAACTCTGACTGATAACCCCGCAACTAGGACTTCTTTTCGCAACAGGCCAACTGGAAAGTCTATGGGAGTGCGAAATATGCAATCAATTGTGGGTGATGTTCACTTTGAAATATGCCGAATCCCCGACAAATCATCAGTAATTTAGAGGAGTTCGTCTAAATTCTGGGCACTACCAATCATTAAGTTCAATCTCATCCATGATTTGTATGCACAAGGTAGTGTTTGCTTGGCCTCAAATTGTGTTAACATTCAACAGACAAATTTACGTGATACTTTTGCTTATTTTCTTCTCAGTTAAACCAGTTCTTTATCTGATGGTTATTATCTAACTGACGAAGGCGTTCTCTCAAGAGCGTGCACATATAAAGACCAAACATACCTTGAGAGTGCGATTTGGTAGGTTTGATAACCGGCAATAAAAGAGGCTAGACGAGTCAAGGACTGTTTGCCAGAACCGCCGACACCAACCAATAAGGCATGACCTTTCGGAAGATAGAGAATACGCGCGATTCTCATGAGTTGTATCATGGCATCCTGAAACAGGACCAAATCCATTTGAAGTCCACGAACACTCTCGTTGTATTGACGCAAAAATTTTATCAGTCGACCTTTCAACTGCTGCATGGATTCGATCTATAAGGGCAGAAAGATGGTAGATTGAATATTATAACAATGTTTTTTACAGGCTAAGATGCCCAAGAGACGAAGTTTGATGAAGAATATCCGCACCAAATACTGCACGAATACGGTCAAGAACGTTGAGCGTTGCTTTTAATCAATGAACTGAGAACATTACATCTCGAGTATCACCTTTTGCTCACATCGTCATGTTATTCTTAATTAACAGACTGAATTTGAGGATTCTGTCAAACCCTGTGTGATTTGTTCAGTCCGTCTGCTTTGCACACAGAATGACCAGAGCTCTAACTGTGGTACAGCTGCGAAGTGCACTTCTGAAGAATGCCAGTAGACTGAGCCTATGTTTTTGGTGCGTTGTTCTTTGCTACTAAATCATTTTGAATGTAATTAGTACGGAGACGGCCAGTTGTGTTGAAATCTAGCGGAATAGTTACTGGCGGGGCAACATCGTTTACAGGTGTGAATATGAAACAAATTGGTGAGTGATTGGTGAATAGTTGCCGATCGAGTCTTGAAATTCACAAGTGATCGGCGTGGTTACTTGAATTGTATGTACAGGTGCGCATATCAACGAGGCTGATGGTTCAATGTCAGCGAAAACATCGGTGTTCACGGGTATGATTGAGGTGTGACACTGACTATCCGTTGGTGCTCCTGGTTGACGATTTGAGCAACGGGCTTGACGGCGTCTCATACCTTGAAACAACACCGCCACTGACCATCGGTTGTCGACCACCGGACAAGGTGACTACCCTCAGGTAGCTGATGAATAACTAACCTGTGAAACTGACACCAATATCAAGAACCCTTATGAATCAAAAGCCAAGGATTCAGACGGGTTACCTGTGTTGTAGCTCAGTAGGATCCATGGTCAACTGTATGCTTACAGTGAGTTAACAATATGACTTTTAAGAACCATAATATGCCTGAATGGCATGCTAATTCACTGATATCGTAGGTAATTTGAATGAATGGATAATTCAATCAATAAGGAAATGTAAAGAGCCGTAGACTGAGAGTAATTTAGAGAAGGAGGAACTTCGACACATTAGTGGAAGTATACACGGTAAGACAGACGTACATTCAACCATGTCTCCTTGATGGGAGCTTCAATCTCAAGCAATTGAAACTGAGTGTTCTTCTCATTGCTGGGAAAATTGCTTATTGCTACACTTGTCCTCAGGAAACACCCTTCCAGAAGATTCCGTAAACAGCATTTTCGGATGGTTGCTAAGTTTGCCCAATGCAGGGTCGGAATGCATAATGTGCGTGTTTGTGACTGAAAGACCACTTGGTGAAGTCACAGCTCACATCTGTTTAGACCCACGAATGGCTGACATATTGTGACAGTGTAGCTAGAAAGGCGGGAGCCAATGAGAATTGCGTGATATTTAAGTCTGCACTATTGGGTATGAAATTTTTCGGCAAGTTAAGGGAATCGTACTCGGTTGAAAATCGGATCACTGGATTTCAGCTATTCGATCGATAGCGAAAACAACCATAAGAAGTTGACTATGTGATACACAAGATCGGTCGGTGTGAAAGGCACTTAAAATCAATTCTTCTAAAGTAAATTTTAATGTTATAAAGTTTAATCAGCAATTATAACCCCCACAAAAGTAGGATAAGTTTTCCACTCTTCAGCGATACGTTGTATCATCATTTTCTGTTACAAACTTTCGAACCAACTTTTCATGTATCTTGATGTAAACAAAACATAAATTCCAACCGTGCACCGTAGCTGAACCTTGAGCCTCCATAAACCGTTGTTGTTTTCCCCTGTGAACGATATTTTTAGGCTTTGAATAAGCACACGACCATCACATTCTTATAGGACTCACCAGTTTGAATTATCTCACTCCTCTGATAAGTTAGACAAATAGTGTTCCTTACTATCGTTACTTACCTATTATGGTTGGTGAGGGAGCCGAATAAGGACAGCCTCATTTATACAGTCTTAACCCGTGAAGCAATTGTTCAACAGTCGTTTCACAGGTGAAAGAAATTACGACTTCTAACTATATATGTTGTTTTTTGTATCAACTTCGATCAACCTGTTGGACATCATCAATCCTCATGAGCCGAAATCACTATAGTTGTACAATTGTTTACAAAATACCACGAAACTTCACGATCCACTTTCCCAACTCACCACCCCGAATGTTCACAGAACATACCAGAACCGCTCATAACCCGTAAACTTGACCTGGATTTTGTGAGCTGTTTTAGTGGGTACGTCTGTAATGGAAAACAGTCATCCAGAGTAACGACCGCGAACGATAACCTGGTAGTGTTTAGATAGCGCATTCCATCCATGTCCACGTCAAGCCATAAGATAGACTGAGATTTCTCTCGTTTTGGTATACGAGTTGCTATTCTTGGAAAATGACACCCTATTAACAACTACGTTGACTTAGTGACGACTTCAACTGTTTTAGTAAACGTGTGTTACTACGGCCTATAACGGGTAAGGGAATGCGCCAGAGCCCTGTTCACAGAATGTCTTAGTTGCATTCCCTCTGGAGCAACCAAACCTGTGACGGTCCATAGCCGTGTGCCAAACCGGATGGCTCAATTTAAGCCATGTATTCACCCGAACTTCGCCAATAGAGCCTGTGCTCTCAGTGTCACACTAATGCCCACATCCTGTCGGTGCCCAAGACTGTATACACCGACCTTTTCTGCTACCTTG
>JTDE01002901.1:41995-86045 GCA_014338405.1 Paragonimus skrjabini miyazakii | reverse complement strand
GTGTGTGTCGTTGTAGTGATGTCATTGTAGGCAGACTACGTTGACAACCTCCGTGTGTGCCGATGACGTGTCTGACCTCACCCAAACTAGCTACTTGTTTTTGTCCGTTTCGCCTTGACAACTCTGTTTCATATAAATTGTTATGTAATTAGCCTGATGATGAATAACCGAAAACGAGCTTGTTCGCTACACTGTTGTTTTCTGATGACTACCCTGGGGATTTTTAACCAACTGGTTGGTCTAGTTTTCCAAACAGTAGCATCTTGTCGTATGTACACCATCGAGATAACAAAAAGGAAAACAATAAAAACAAAATGAATCTTAATAATAATGATTATTGTTGTCTTAGTGGAATGAGTTCATCAGGTAAGAATGATAACCTTGGAACGTAAGTTAAAGATCATCTTTATTGGCTAGCTGACAAACAAGACACTTTGGTAAACACATCTGAGAAAACGGTCAGTACAACTTAAAGAAGCTGACTCGTTTTAGCGTAAACAACGATCACTGATTCGAGCAGGCTAAAAAACACTACTTACTAAGTATATCTATCGTGTTAACAGTACCAGTTTTGTGGGTGTGAACCTAGTCCATCATTTTCCACAATTGTTTTGATCACACTGGACTAGGAATTATGTTCAACCTTTTGAGCGCATAATACAACGTTGCCAGCTATACATACGATGGGGTATCCAGAGAGGAGAAAAATGCACATCGTGCAGAATAAGCGAAGACCACGAAAAATCCTATCGAACATCGATAAGCAATGTCCGGTTTCATACTCCTGGTCTGACCTTGTAGCATAACTGATAGAGCAAATGTCCTGTCAGGGCATGTGGTTCCAATTGTTGGTTTGAAGCCGACCGAACCTCGCAATTCCCACAAAAGAATCACTTCGTGAGGAATGACTTTTCCCAATTACCCATCAGTTGTACGAACTGCATTTCCATTTGACTCCATGTCCTCTCTAGAGTGCACTATCATGTACTCCTATGATGAAATGCTTCTTGCGTCATATGTTCAATATTTTTCTTCCCAGTTTCGGTTATCCGAATGGAGTCTCTTTCTGTTCATGTCTTGAGAGATAAGGATTTTAATTTCCAACAATTCTATGAATTGGCTAGGCAGCATTGATCGGCTTGACACACTGGTTGACAGCATCCGAAACAGATTAGCTTGTCACAGTGACCGAAGCCGAAGGACGCCTTCGCTTCAAACCATCATCCCCAAGTGGCTTGCACTGCACCACTTGCGGTTTCACTCACACACCACATATATGGTGTAAACCCGAAGGGATAAGACCGGGAGGTGTGTGAGTGAGGCCTTTGTGTTCAGCAGGCCAATGCTGGTTAGCCAATTGGATGGCTAGCACGAAAAGGAAACCCTTATATTTCGGAAAATAAATAGTGAGAGAGACTGCAATGACAAGAACTATACTAGGAAGAAAGATGTGCGAAATGTAATACAAGAAACATTTCAGTATACGAGTGGATTTCCAGAGTGCAGTCCAGAGAGGATAATTTTGACAGACAAAACTCAAAGTTGAACCACGAAAAGATCAGACAGACGATTCATCATACAATACACCAACAAAGCCCAAGAAAAGAATGGGTAGAAGATCACAGACACTCATGTTTCTGAAAAGAGGAGTAGATTAGTTGCCAAATGGCCATGGTCTTGGTCGATGCAATGGTTAACAGAAGTAGAATGAATATGCTGGTATGACCTACCTGAGCCTAACGTACTCGTTGTCTCTTCGCCGACGGCGCACTAGAAGTACGCTCGTGACCTACTAATCCAAGGCGGCCAGCGCATTCGCGGCCGCACACATCGCAACGCCATATAGTCGTGTCACTACGACCTATGGCACCGATGGTTCCTTTGCGTACCGCGCGCTTTCGTTCTCGGCCGCGCAATAACTGATCGTTGAACTCGCGGACGCCCGTTCGAATCGTATTCCTCCAGGCAGTCCGGTTCAACACTAAGTTTTCCCAACATCTAAAATCAATTTTACAGCGTGAAAGACTTACCTGCACAGCATCCTGGTATCTCAGCTTCTGACCACCAGGATTTCGCTTACCTGATCTCAGTTGTCCATATAGCACCCGCTTCGGGATACGGTCGTCGTCCATCCGACGGACGTGACCCAGCCAACGAAGCTGATTCAACATCAGCAAGGCTTCCATCCCGTTCATGTCTGGCTGGACACAAGGACCTCACTCACACACCTACCTGTCCTATTCCTTCGAGTTTACACCGGATACGTAGTGTGTGAGTGCAACCGCAGGTGGTTCAGCGCAAGCTATTCGAAATGATGGTTAAGCGTAAGCGTCCTTTGGCCTTGGTCATCGTGACAGGCTAATCCGATTCAGATGCTGCCAACCGATATGAATGACAATTTGCCTCAAAAGCAACCGAGAATGCCTCAGAGCTCAAACCCTCACCGTCACAGGATGTATACAACTGATTCTGAATAAACATTTTGGGTAAACCATTCGTAAAAGAACTATCGCATTTCGATTAGTCAGTGGCTGATGAATCATCGCACAGTATGGGCCGAAATTTAAGCCTTTTTGACTGGCCAACGGCGCCTAGTTTGTTTCAATGTTGAGGTAACGATTAATTTACGTGGGACTGATATATGTAAGCGCAACTGACACAATCGTCAGAAGAAAGAATTGTGCTTATGTCTAAACACTGATGGCTAATGCTGTTGACCATACGGACCATCTCCAATCTTTGGTATGAATCAACTGGTTGTATTAAAAACTACAGGGCACTGGTTTGCATTTTCAAATGCTGCAGTACTTTCTGTTTAGCCCTATTTTTCCCCACCTGGCGAAGTATTGTAATGTTACAGCTTGACGACTCCCTCATTGTATGTGCTGTGTATTACGAAGAAGTGGCTACTTCCAAGAAGAACAAATGTGTTGGACTGATCAATCCTCACTCATCATCTTAAACCAAAAAAGAATCCATGCGGTATTTTAGTTTGACAAATATACAGTGATGTTTAGTTCGATGGTAAAATGACAGTACCATTGTGGTAACCCTGGAGAAGTCTGAGCTCCAATGAATTTCAGTCTCTGATAGAAAGTCTGTTCAGCCGGAACATCGAAATGCTGAAGCGAAATACCCAAAGCATTTTCTACTACCCCTTTGAAGAATTATGAAGCGCATGCTGACCTTTTAGGTCTGTTGGAAGGCGTATCTAACAACTATGTAGAAAGGCGATACTTAGGTGGTTTTATCATATGTCAAGACGGATGTGTTCTGCAGTGGAATTTTTAGATACTAACCAAGGAGAGCGGATCAATCAATTTCATGCACGCAACACCCGTCGGTAAGTTAAGGTAAGGGTAGACTCGCGTTCTGATTGCACAACAGTATATTGAATGCACTGTCGTTATCATGTTGGCGAACTGTTTTCATGATGTATTCAGTAATCCACCATATGGGATGTCATACCTACAAACTTATCAGGGGGTACTGTGTGTATACATGCGGTTGAGACAACTAATTCGGTTGTGGTGAGCTTGGTTACACAACTGTTATCGTGAGTTTGTGTGCGTCCACAGAATGAGGGGAGTAAGCGAACTAACAATCGATCGTTGCGGTCAAGTGGAACACAATTTTTCACTATATGAATGTATCAACAGTTTGCCGCGTGCTTACATAAACAAAATTTGAACTTGGCCCAATGTCAAACAGCATGCAGGCGTAGAGGCAAAACCGACACGCAGAACACAAATGCAGATAGTCAGCGGATCCTCACAAATATGGCAAGTAGTATGCTCGGTACTCAAGTGATAAACACTATGCCGAATAGAAGAATGTACACTCGATATTGTTAACTTGCCCCAAAATTAACCTTGGCATGCCATCGTGTGCTCTTCATCTCCTATACCTTACTCATCGTTTTCAATATACCACTCCGTTAACAGAACTACCATGACCCAATCTTCCACACAGACACAGCTTTGAAGACTCCTTGAGTTACAAGGAGCAGTAGCCATCAAAACTACGAGCAGAGAGCGATCTGGTAGAAAACTTGAAGCGGCTATTTTAAGACACCATGTGTGAGCCAGCAGTAGTTGAACAGAGGATGGCGAGTACTTATAATGTTGTAAAAGCCCTGAGTGAAATGTTACATAAAATGGTCGTGCAGTAATACACATTTCCTGCCTAGACTGTAATAAACGCAATTGATCGCTGTTCTATATGGCTTAATATCCGGCGAATTAGGTAACTTCCCTTAAGTAAACTGCTTTCAATATGCAGGAGATTTTTCCATAATCCGAAGTATTGTACTACACTTCAAAGCAGACCACTTTCTGCAGGTAGGTCAAAGCAACAAACTATATTCATGGGTATTCAACTTGGAAATTACAGATAAAATCGTTCGTCCGTCATTGGTAAGTTTCATCAATATCGATCGATATGTTCACTTCCATTATTCTTTCTACATCAAGCCTAAGGATATCTGCAACACAAATGTGACAACGCATGCCATGTAGTTTATATATCGTGTCATTTGGCGTCTACAGAAAGCTGACAGTTTAAAAACCGACTGATTTGCTATTACATTCATTTGCATAGACGGTCGGTGACACAAATTCAATCATTTGTGTATGGCATATGCGTCCTGGGATTAGTCACCTACAAAATACCTTCAGTCGCTTGACAGTGCTGGTAGACAATACACACGCAACACAGTCCTATAGTAACAACCATTAATTACATAATTACTTATAATCCACGCAGTTAAGTCATTCAACTGAATGGTTCTAGGTGACTAGATGTACCCTGGACTCAATGAACAATTTAATAGACACCTTTGGTGTGGCTCCTTCATCTACCATACATATAACCAAAACGCTTGTAGAAGTAAACGTTGAATTCACCTGTTAAAGTTACCCAACCCCATCGATGAACTTGTCAGGTACAGCACGTCCTGCCCCATGCCAATAGCTGCGGCTTTTGGCCATCGGTTTGCCCTGGAACACAGTAGAGAACTGTCTTCTGTACAGTGCATACGCACTGACTTTTCACAAAAACAGCCTTTGATCACGGAGAAGTGCACCTTCAGTGTTGCACGATACTCTATGAGGATGCGCTTAAATTAATTATTTTCAGTGATCGTCTATTTTTCTTTGCAGCAGAAAGTTTGTGTGATAAGTGGGTATTACCAATCTGAATCTACAAAGTACACAGTCCAAAATTTCTAACCCTGGACTAACCCACATGACAACCTCCATAAGAAATGACTCTATTGTGGGTTCTGTGCGCTTCCGTTAGCCGTTTAGATTTCCTATAAGGGAAACCCCATTTTATAATTTATCATCCGAAGTTATAACTAGTATGAACTACAGCATGAACTACTAATCGCAGCGACTTTTTTTCAAACGAACGTGATTTCCTCACCAGTCAGGAGAGTTTTCTGATCGTCAAACATTGACATTAGTGCTGTGAGTCCAGAAAGCGGATGGCGCAAGGGTTATTCATTCAGAAAACCAATATAACGGCTATGCACTCCAACATGACTACAAACAATAACACTCATCTGCATATAACACTGGTCTGAGAACGTCACGGTTGCCCCGGACGCCAACTCTCAGTTCCTTTATGTACCAAAAATCTTCTTGTATTTAACTCCCCGGTATTTCAATGTCAAAAGCCATGATCCTGCTTCACTACTGGATAGTAGTGATGCGAGTAGTATAGTGCGATCACCGGTCCTTATTACATCAGTTCACTTGGGAGATGGAGTCACCAATATTTCGAAAATAGTTTTTAATTTGTAATAATTTCTACGTTCAATGAATCAAATCTTATCTCACCACGTTATTATTAACATAACGAACTATTTGTGTTCATGCGGTTGAGTTCACCAGTCCCAACACGTGTACAACAGCGCTTTTTATATCAGAGCATTAGTTCGCAGAAGAAACTCCGAAATTCGACCGGTAAACGATGAACGACTTTGTTGTTGATATATTTTTAAGCTGTTTTAAGGTGTTCACTATCCCAGTGGTCTGTTTAGAGTCGAACTTTAAGGACTTCGTTTGCTCTACTACCTCTCCTGTCTGTGTTTCATTTGACAATTTCTTCATTGCGTTGGAATGTCATGCATGTGGTTTATCCGAATATCCACCTGTCGGTGTAGGTTTCACCGTGTATACGCGGGACGAGAAGTTACTTGTTAGGGTGTACTGGTGTTGGTATATTTTTATAAAGAGTAAAGTTTATCGAAAAAGAAGCTTCTGTAAAAGCGACTGGGGTGTAGTTATGCCAATGTGGAAACATCCGAGAGTAGATATGAATTAGAAAATTTACTAGGAGATGTTTTACACGCTGATGGCAGCATTAGTTACCGTACTACAATGTGGATAAGTGTGAATGCCTCATAGTACGATTTCTGAATCCTATGTCTGGTTTGTACGTAAACACGCCTTACAATATTCTAAACCTCCATGTTCCCGGATGAACTGATTTCGAAACTAACACTATTCTACCATGTCTGACAAAAATTATAATAACTACAGTAGTTACCTCCATACAAATGTAAATATATATACTACTTTCAGCTGCCTGGCCTATGTATAGTACGGGTAAAATGTCAAATTGGACAGGTCATTCCACGATCATTATATGATTGATTGCGATACGAATCGGTTGAAATAAGACAGTCCCTTCGCAGCTGTACGGAAGACACCCTAAGTACACTACTGACAAATTACAGTATAAACCTAGTGGATCAGTGCTTAAAACTCCTGCTCTCACCTGCTTTATTTGAACCTTCAAGGGAGGTGGGACATTTACTATCCCCTCCCGCACGCCGCATTCACTTCTGATTGGCTTATCGTTAACATGTCACGCTTCTAAGTTCAGGTCCCGGACCAAATGTTTAATCTTTTTTTCTGGTCTGCCCTTAGCCCACATGTGATTGGCCCAACTCTTATTAGCAAAACGCCTGACCACTGTTGGAGTAAGTGCACCTGTCCTGATGAGAGACTAGCTATTAGGATGCACACCTGTGAATGAAAGGTAGTACCGAAGCGCCATCTCCGACTCTCAGTGATGTTAGCACCGAAATACGACACATCTGGTTTGGATTTTTATCAACGGGTATGTTCAATATCATTCTATGAGACCAGATTTTTTCGGTTAAATGGATGGTTCTTGTGCGTTGTCCTTGTTATCCACCTGGGAAAAGTTAGTCTACTTAAAGTTATTCTCAAAAGCTCCGTTTTTTATACTAAACTGTACGTTTTGGGAGTTTCTGACAAGTAATCGGGGGTTTTCGACTTTTATGAAAAGAAACTCGTTTTAAATCCCTGGTTTATCCTTTTAAAACACACTAGACCGGACGGTCATACTTGTCAGAGCTCATGAATGATAAGGATCATTGATCTTACCGCGGACAGGACTTTGAACTAAATGAATGAGATGAGAAGTGTGTAACGAATACTAGGCTATCAACCCCCTTTCCTGTGCACGCCGTACCAAGAGTGAAGGTAGAGTTTATTGCTCCTTTTTGTCAAGAATTAGGTAAAAGTGTATATGTGGGAAAGTTACGATCATAAGTGGTCAAAAACACTACTCAGTATGTATGATTTTAATATTGTTGGGAAGTTTTGATAAATAGATTATTGGTATCAACCGCCAGGACATTCATGTTCGTGTAGCCACTGTTAGAACTGATAACATATTTAGAAGAGATCCATTTGCGAAAAATCTGGACTTCGGCTGGATTCGAACCAGCGACAGAAACACCATGCCCAAACGCGGCAAGCGCTCTACCAGCTGAGCTACGAAGCCACGCCGGAAGCTCAGAAATTTCACATTTCACTACTTATTAGCAATTGATAACATATTGCCTGGTATCGAAGCAAATTGTTCGGCAGAAATAGCCCCATATGAACAAAAAAATAAGACTTGTTTGGATGCAAGTCAGACTAGGGTGACGACTGGTACAAACTTCAAAATCGAGCTACTCGATTGCTAAATAATTAGTTTTCGTTGGACCGGTTCGAACATTACTGTGTACACTACTGATAGCGAGTGTTCTGGGATCAACTTTGTCTGAAATAGTTAGATTTTTTAACCATTGCTGTTTTGTCTAGTTACAAAAGGAAGCAGATACTATTTCATATTTACACACCTTCAGACGGTTTATAATATTTTTCCCGTTTGTGAGTGAGTTTGTTAAATGTCTTGAGAATTAACCAACGCTTATTATTGCCCAACTCATTTTGAGGTTGGAACAAACAACCCACATCTTTATACAGAGAATACTTTGTTCGAAGGGTCATCTTCTTGTGCCAACGAGTCTTAACAATAGGCTAACATCCAGACGCTGTTAATTATTCCGACATCAACAATTCTGACATTTCATATATATACACGGTGGCGACAGATTGTTTAATGCAACGACAACAATGTTCTTTCGTAGGCTACCTTAAACCAGGCTTCCTTTGTATTTCCCCAATCAGAAGAAAGTCGAGGCAGCTTTCGGGCATATGTTCGAAGTCCATTATTCCCACCCGAATTTCTTGAAATCTGTCGAAGACTACGTTGTTGTTGTTTTTCGGACGTGGCAACATGGGCTCTGATTTGAAATAACTCAAATTATGTCATTTAATTCTTTTGAACTCGTAATAGATTCGGGAGTGAAAAATAAGCCGGTAGGTTATAAAACAAAGGTATAGTAATCATCTGAAACTGAAGGACATGACAAATAATAAATAGGAGACCAAGTTAACTGAAAGCAATTGGTCTGAATCGCGACTGTTTGAGGAAGTTAGGAAGTCTTAGGCAGAACCCAAATTTCTATTTCATTCCAGTTGATGTAACATACTGACTTGAAAAAGGGATGCACAATTGTAGAATGCTACTAAGCACATGTGTTATCGGAAGCTATTTGTTTGCTCAACAAACCGATCGTGTTAATGTGAGCAGAGCTTCCGCTTAACACTATCTGGTGAGTGAGTTCCCAGAAAATTATAGCAGACAGGTCCAAAAATTAGTCACTTTGGGATAGCTGGGTTCACATGGTGTCAGAATTTGTCATAAGCAACACATCTACCGATTTTTTTAGAAACACTATGCAATCATCTATATTCTTTAAGATTGTTTACAAAAAGATGTTAGTTATAAGTACAGACATCATAAGATGGTTTGAGATGACCGATAGTGATATTTTTGATCGAATCTTGAACACTACACGTCCGTCATACAATCCTATGCACTACTAGATAAGCTCATCCGTTTGCCACTTATTACTGCTATGTATTAGATAATCTGGGGGAATAATTTGACTGGCGACCTACTTTTCAAGTTATTTCACGTTACACCACAAATGATCTTTTCAGTAAACTTTTGGTTATGCAAAATTGAGTAACAGGACATTGATGCATTGGTAAACATGACTACCTCCTGAAATCTTGGCCACGGTTCTAATCTCGGTCGTGGCAGAGGTGTGCATTGCTGACAAGTTCTAACTAAAGCGAAACTCTCGTCTGGTGCTTCTTTCCGAAAGGGGCTGACTGGAAAGTCTATGGGAGTGAGGTAGCTGCGACTAGTTGTGTTGTTGGATAAATATATTTAAAAAAAACGTATTTTGCTACTCACCAGTAAGAAGCTTTACTTAACAATGCAGCTGTAAACACAGTTGGTGTAACACAGAGTACTTCAATTACTATAAGTAGACGGGAACGATGCTGACACATACTTAACATTACTCACAGCTAATATTAGCTCTCCTACTCAAAAGAACATTATAGTTTGCCACGTTTGTGGACAGGCACTGCACGCGTTACATACTTGCTAGTGCTTACCAACAGAAAAAATCCTGCTTTGTCTGGGATAGGAGTTGCTACTCACGCTTCTGTAAGTCACCCTTGTGAAATACTCAGTCATCGGCATCAAATTATTGATGAGTAGTCGGGGATTTGGTTAATTTCAAGTTGAACATCACCCACAATTGGTGGCAACTGTCGCATTCCCATAGACTATTCAGTCGGACCCTTTCGAACAGCGGAAGCACTAGACTCGAGTTTCGCTCTCATTAGAGCTCGTCAGTAGTACATATCATCGCCACTGCCGGGACTTGAACCGCGGACATGCTGTTCATGAGGCAACTGTGTTTACCGAATCGTCTCAGTTAGACGTCCAAGCATGTACGCTTGTGTGAACTACACGGATTTTCTGACGTTTTGGAATTCAACACAATAACTACTCTGTCGGCTCCAACGGATTATCTCGCTAGCACCCTCTATCAGTCCGGTCGAACTCTGAGATTTCAGGTGAACCGCCCACCCCAACTTCATGATTACTCACGTAGCTTTGGTCTTTACATGTAATTTAAAGTTAGCTTCTGAATGCAACCAAGTGATTTCGCATTTTTCATTGGGAATTTTAATTCGAAGAAAACCACGTACTAATTTGTCTTGCTAACTTAGGTAACATTTTCAGTCAGCAGATACAATGTGAAACAATACTGTCAAACTCAGTCCTTTTGTCTGCAACAGTACAAGTGATTCCATTGTAGGAGATTCGTAAATATTCAACCGGATTAATCATCCAAGAATAATGTAGACTGGCTTACTAATCGCTTGTCAAATGGCTGGAAATCGACACTCTGTTAGAAAACACATTCTATAAGTTCAGCTGTTGTTCTGGTTAGGCTAGAATTTCTAATTCAGTCATTCTGGTGAAAAGGATCAATATAAGCATCATGATAAAAGCTTCAATGTGGTCAGTTAAGCCCGTTATACATGACCTGTCCAATACTAAGTCGAACTTTCACAATAAGTACCCAATGAGCGAATTCAGCGAGCTCGTTACTCGAGAGCTTGTGCAGTCTACCTTGGTTTTTATTTACAAAGATATCTGTACCCGACTACGTTAACTGCTGACCAAGCTGCACAAGGTGAAATGACTGTGTTTTTAGTCTACGTGGCAGTTTGCTGTAATTTGGACACTGAATAAGCCTGAGGAGCAACGGGTTTACCTGAGGTTTAGTTTCAGTTTGAAAGCCTTTGCAAAGACAGCAAATATTGCAGCTGGCTTGTAGAGAACATATGCCGGATAAACCACAATATTACGAGTTGTACAATCAGTTAAACACGGGAGCAGCATTCACTGGAAACTATCACAAAAGAACGTAACGGTCTCTCAAATGTGAGTGCGCAACCCACACTCTTTATGAATTGAAAAGTCGTCGTTTATCGTGAGTTGATCCAACGAGCATTTCTATTCAGCGGTCGTTAAGCTTTTGAGGAAGGCTTGAAAATACATTCACACATGTGCTGTTCTTGTGTCATTTTTGATGAGACGCCAGACGACTGTTACTGCAAAATCACCCAATCCTGTTAACTTGCCTCCGAAGAAAAACGTTTACTCCTACAGTTGGAATTCACCCTGAAAGGCACTTGATCTCGGGCGGTGAAAGAGGATTCGCTACAAGACCACTGTTGTCTTTGTGAGAGAGAGTTATAGAAAGGTCAAAATCATTGAGAATAGCGTCACAGTTGGGGCGACAAAACCTGTAAACTAAACAACATGCCTGTTGAAAAGTCAAATTTATAACTGAGCGGGCTGCGGATACAGGATTCGAAGATCAAAAGCACTTTACCAAAACTTCTGGGACATTCACATTTAGTCAACTTGGTTCCGTCTCTATCGGCAAGGTTAGTCGGTAACAGTTGTTATGATTACTATTTACCTAAGAAGCATTTACTACTACCCTATTAACACAATGAATTTTACGTGTTAGGTGTCTGTCGGTCATTTGAAGTTGTTCTCAGTGTCACTACACAGACCTGGGCGTGTCGGAATGAAAATAACCATGTTGTTAATGACATTCGAACTGTCGAGCAAGAATGGTCGCTCTTTTGCTGGGTAATTTGCATGAGAAAAAATGGTACATAACAAGGACACAAGTCCAAAACTAATCAAATAATTAGCGAGTAAAAAACTGACAGACTAATATCAAAATCGACATCAACAGGGGATTGAAGCGTTCGTGAAGTTGTAACTGGGCTGTGAAGCATCCGTGAATTCGGAAGCAAATTAATATTCCAAAAAATGTTCAGAAACTTCACATTCTTTCTCATGTTGCCTTTTGGTTGACCATCTCTAAAATTCGACTGATAATCAACGGTTACCGATTTAACTATTTAGAACTCATTCCTTGAGATTAGCGGACGTAGACTGTCATTTAGACCCTTTCCCGTCAGTACATCATGCAGCCATCAAATCACGGTCGTTCCTGATGCCACACCTGTATTTGTGTTTGGTTTCACTTTAGCCGTGTCATCCGACCCCTCATCCGCCGCGGAACAAGGAAACGTAGTTTAACAGTCGATTAATCTATGAGATGTGCGGTAGATTAAAGACGTTTTCTGTACGGTCTCCTTCGTCGATGTGAACTGAGGTCCGCGCCTCGTGTCGCCTCTGATGTAAAACTCTGTGCGCAGCTTCAGACTCATATCGCCTAACACTAGTTTCTGTAACAATAGTAAATCTTCCCTCACTCACCCGCAGCTTCGGGAGAACTCCGAGGAGCTCTGATCATTCCTCACAGAACTTTTATTTTGCTCGATGCACAGTTCACATAGTCGTCTTCTGGACCCCAGGTTTCGTTTGTCCTTCTTGATGCGAGGATGGACCGCCGCTTCAATGTAATCCAAGGTTGGTTTAATGTGCGCAGCAAGCCCAGTGGTTAGGGGTCTGGACGTAAACTTATTGAAAAACTTTCGATCCTTCCAGTTCGTCACTCATTAATGTAAGGCTTTGTCCCTACTCTCTTGCTTCTTGAGTGATGTTGGTCCAACGATCGCAAGGTCACTTTCACTTTCTACCTATCCCCACCCAAGTGGTAGGCGTATACCTCATCCGTTTTCACAGTATGCATATATGCGCTCTTCTGGGAGTTTACTGATACAGCCCACTTGGAAGCCCATTCTTATAGGTAACTTAGTTCGACATGCAGAACTTTCCCATCTTCTGCCGATTTTATGGTCGTCAGCGTACACTACACACCAGTGAAAATCACTGTGGAATACTAAAACAGTAGTAGGCTCACCACTAAGCCTTGAGGAACCTCGTCAAACGCTGCTCGCAAAGAAGATTGGGGCCTTTCCACCAATTACCATTGTCGAGGAAGACTCGTACTCACGTGACGTCCAAGTGTGCTCAATGCACTGAGCATGCTTGAAAGCCATCCATGGAACATTTGCCGAGATTTGTTTTGTTGCTTTCTGATGCAGGAAGCTCTGGTGTAGTTAAGGCTCAAAAACGGACATCTTGTTAAAACCACCTGTTGAAATTTGATGATTTATTTGTTTCACCTGCACGGTACATATGAAGTTTGTTAATTCTGAACAACAGTCTAACACAAAATGTTGAGAAATAAGCAGCTATACCGAGGAATATGTCAGTGTGCTCGGTTGACGTTGACTGATTCCTAAGTTCTTGAACAGAATAGACTAGAGTATATGATCTTCTGGCGGGACCAGCATATCTATCTATTCAACTAGGGACTTCTGGAGTCCCTTGGGCTCGAGATAAAGAGGGTATGGGAGAAATTAGCCCATCGATTTTAATGACACGAATGTTGTTTTTAAAATGTGAACTAGGAAAATTAGTAAAACTAGGTAACCAAATCTGCCATTTGCAACTCAGCTGTACGTTCGTATGGTGTGAACAAACTGATGATGAAAGTTTGGGTTTAGGCAGAGACTTTGTGAATTAATCACATTCTTTTTCTCTTTTCCTCTTCAAAATGGGGTTTACTATACTTCGTATAACTGTACAGCAAACACATAGCGGCGTAATGGATTGATGTATGGCTGTCGACAGTACCAACGATGAATACCGACGCAGTGGTTAACACGTTGAAACAACTATGCCCGAAAGTTGTGCTGCTGTAGAGCGACTGAAACAGTAAATGCCATTACCAAACCATACAGTAACGTTGTAACGATCCTGCACGAAAGCTTGTACATTTAAATGGTCTATGTCCGATTAATAACCAAGAAGCTAACATCAGCGTACAAACGGGATAGACTGGTTTCCGATATCGTGGGTATATACTACACAGGTTCGGGTGGTTTCAGTTTTCGGGCTTCAGCACGGGATGAGATGTGAGTTAATCATTTTCAACCAGAAATCAAGCTGTCGTCAATACATGGGATGCAAGTGGATTCATTGCCAACAAACCACAGCGACCCCCAGAAGTCGGCTAAAGGAGATAATGATCATAATCTTCTGAGACCCTTCAGGTGCTGCGTTGTGTACGCATCATAAAACTGTAATCACTGGTCCCCATTGTGTTGCAATTAATGGTCAGCTAATTAACTCGACTAAATAAATGCGCCAACAAAACTTGGAGATGAGTGTCTTGTTTGTGTGAAAGAAAACCTAAGTCTATACTCTTCGGGTTGGATTGATCATCATCTGGGATCCTGGGTTTGAGAAAGTGGACAAACTGCTGCATTCTCCAAATATGCCTTTAGTAATTTTTCCAGTTTCGACTTTTCAAGTGGGCACTACTTTGAAAAATTTAAGCGGACAAGGAACAGCCTCGATAGAATGTCGAGAACTGGTTTAGGTGTCATGAAGAATACTTTTTGATAGCTTGCAGAAGTGAACAAAGTTTACCAGAGGAGATATTGGAAAATGTTGATTACTTTTTACAATATGGTCATGATGTCGTATTTGAGACGATTTTCCTATCAGCTTGACGAACTTGAGAAGTATGACACCTGTGATAAAGGGTGGGTGCGAATGAATGTTCAATTCACTGAAAGGAACAACTTATAAATATCTGTTGGATTGATCGACGTACATACTAGCATGCTTATAACAGGTGATCATCAACTGACAAACTTATTGTGCCCAGAGAAATGGTCATAATAGTTATGAGCTCAGTTCTTCTCTCTGGCTCCTTGTTGTGTTATTATCAACGTCCTATAGCACTTTAGAGAATTACCCAGTCTTACTGTTATATTTCTCAGCGGTCTAGTCTTATAAGAGAGTCACTCAACAGAACCATTTTCATCTGTGCTCATAGGAGTGAGCACCTTTGTATGCTATACGTTTAATCAATATCGATTGAAGTTGATTTGCTGAAGATTCCAAAGAATCTAAGGTTTTCACTTCCAAGGTGATGCAAATAACTCAGTTCCATGAACCTGTGCTTTTGCAGTAATAGTAGAATAAAGCCTGACGTTATCAGCCTGTCAAAATAACCGTCTAGTTGTGACGTCGATCAAGAAAGCTTTCACCATTTGTGAACAGCGTACTCTTTGGCGAGCCGTGTAAAAATTAACAAGCCATCAGCCTTATTTGAAGTATTGGCTTATAGTCTACGGGAACATTCTGTTACCATTATAAGTTAGAGGCTGTATGTTTTTCTTACCTAATTGGTTGAAATAACTGAATGTTATGATTGTATAAAGAGTAGTTTTTTCCAGCTGACTCCCAGCTTTAACGAGTAAAATGACCGCAACAAATTGAGACCAGATTTGCATGTATTTTACTGGAAGAGGCCAGCAGCACATGGTTCTTCTGTTCCCCTCCGGAATCTCAATACATGGTTTCAATGTGGTACTCACAATTGAATCAAGGTTGGCTGAACTCGAGTTGTTTCGTCACAGCTCCAAAACATCCTGGACTTTGTTATGGAATAATAGTTTATTGCATCGTAGTACATACACACAGGAAGTACAACTCAGAGGTTTGTGTTCACAATTAGGTCAGACCTGTAGGTTCCTAAGGAGATATATACTTGGGGCGAGGAGCATCGTCTTTCCTAAACTTCACATTATCCAGCACATCTGACGTGATGAACACCGGTAAACGCATAAAAAATGTGATGATATGTGAACTGTATGTTTCACTAACTATCAAAGATAGTTAAATCATTGAAACGGTCATTGAAAGTGTCTTCCAAGTTATCAGTGACTTCTGGGCAAAGCGGAACTCATCCTCGTGCCAACACGATCTTCACTTATCAATATAATCCGGTTTGAAATTTTGTGTTGAATAAAATCTACTCAGTCCCACTAGGTTATCTATGAGATGTGAGTTTTCATTCACTTTGAGTGACGTCGCAGATTCCCGTGACTTGGTAAAAATGTCCTTCTTGTCTTTTGGCAAGTCAGTCAGTGGCATTCTCCCCGTATTCTCTTTTTGGGGCCATCCGGCAAAATAGTCCAGTTCAACTCTTTATTTCGTGCTGAATTTAAATTGCCGTCTTTTAGCATTGGTTGCTTATGAAGGCAGAGTAATCATGAACAGACTGTCAGCATGCTTTCACTAGTGAGGCTGTTCGGCAATCATTCACGTGATAAGTCGCGTATGCTTGAGTGCAGAAATCTCCTTTGAACTCGGCTAAGTTGTATCAGATAGCATGGTAGAAATATAAGTGAACAGCTTTCAACGACTTCGTCTTCACCCCTAATCTATCAATCTACACACGAGGCTCCCATGTCTCAGCCCAGGTAGGCCCATCGGCTGACCGGTTCTTACCAGAGAGGGCTTTTTCAAGGCTCTGTCTTTTGACACATGCACCATATGCTTACACGCTAACCAATATCTGTTCATGGACTGATCCTATAGTATTTCCGAGGAAATTTTTTGTCGAATCAACGTGGATCAACTAGCTAGTCATCATTAAGGCGTTCAGTGATCCCAACTATGAAAAATAAGCAATCTGAGATAGACTGTATGGCCTAATCTGCAAAACGTTGAGTGGTCTAATGAATTGTCATGAATCCACACAAAAGAAATAGTTCTTGTGAGTCGGTACTAACCCTTGGAGTCCATTTTCGGTACGTACGTCATCAGTTCGAATGGTCAAGCCACAATCAACTCGTCAATCGCACGAAACAACTAGGAATTACGTCGGTATTCGAATGAAGCGTTCTCTTTTGGTCCACCTATCAATTTGTATGACGGCCGCGTTACGTCATTATACTGCTGCTTACTCATACAAAGCTTGCTTGTTGGTTATCATTCCCTACTGAATTTAAATTAGTTTTAGGTTTACTAACTTCAGTCTGACTCAAGTAAAACCTTTCTGTTATCATTCAGAATATGTTGTTTCAACACCCACTTCCTTGACGTTTAGGGAAACAGAGTTGAAAAACATTTGGACAAACAACTTTAATGTAACAACCCAAAATTTCCGTTCTTTATTATAGCAATCCAGTGGATATCATCAACGTATTGTTAGACAGTTAATAACTGGCTCTGATCCGTTTACTCTGGTCACCAATTCCTAAGAAGGAAATGATACTACTTGAAACTGCCCACGGACTGCACGTTAGAACAGTCATATGACTCAGAACTACTCCCCACCCGGGTTTATTCACCTTGTTTAGCAAACACTGGTGATTAAGTGCCACGCTCTAGAATGTTGGGCAAGCGATCGTTGTGGTATAATTTCTTTTCAGTTTGAACCTGTCTGTACGACAACGCGCATCCCAGTCACAGCTAGATAGCTTAAAATGTTTGCTATCTTACACAATGGGCCCATGGTTAGTGGTGTCCTTGCTTAGAACGGCTTGTCACAGTGAAAAAAGACAAACAATACTGGTGGACTTGTGTAGTAATAGGCAGCTTGCTGTACATCAATTTTGGGTTTATCTACAAATCTCGTTTTTATTTTGAACCCGAAGGAATAAAACCGATATACGAGCGAGTAAGATGAGTTTCTTACTGATGAACTTCAACCACCCAGATCAGACACGCGCATAACGAGGCTCGGTGATGATGCGGCAGTCAACTTAATCTACGGTTTTCCTGACTAACTGTCTGATCTATCACAGATCACCAAATCTGTGCAGATATCAGAATGTTGTTTCGCCATGCTACACTGTTCAGTACTGACCTGTCTGCACATTTTAAGCTCCCGTTCATTATTAACTTATGTTGCAAACTATTCAACACCGCGTACATAAACAAAGGTCTTTCACATTTCTCTACGAAAACCTACAGCCAATGTGAGCAAAGTTATCTCAATACCAAATTTGCAACGTTGCGAGATAAGAATCTATCCTTATTCGACTATAAACAGGATGCGTCATGGCTAATGCAGGGCACATTACACATGGCCTTTAGCTTTTTTATATCAAAAAATGAGTAACATAATTGTCAGCTAGCTCAAAAGTGGATTAAGAAATTAACCTATAAGTACTTTCATATAACACATTCATGATTAAATTATCTGCTTTAAAGTTTTGTCGACTGTGACCAACAGAGGTAGATGAGTTAGTAGTGCGTTACGTTTTTTGGTCTTCTAGTCACCTCTGATTTTATCATATCATATATATCGATTGTATCCCGTTTAAGAGAACGATTGAATAGTTTATGCTCAAAATGAACAAAGTAACTCTCTCGGGATTTCACTGTTTAAATGGCGAATGGTCTGAACGAGGTCAAGCAAGTCTATCAGTGACTAGTAGAATCGGTTGGGGGTTGACAAGTGGGTCACCTGTCGCCTAACTGTCCACTACCCACCCATGTCGGATGATTCTTTGCGCCACAGGGACCACCAGTGAACTGGGTCCAATCCACCATGAACACACACATAAACACCTTGTACGTTCAGGCGTATACGACCCGCTTTGAAGTGTTGGTTAGTTTGGTTAATGATCTATGCAAATCATCCTTCTCTGTCTGTCCATCCCCGCCCCAGTAGCCATCATCTCAAACATTAGGAATCAGCTACAATCTGAGGCACCACAATGATAAATGCGTTTCATTCCAAACTATCGGAAACGTATGCAAATAAAAAACCCGTGTGTTCCGGTGTACCTGATATGTCGTCCGTGCCCATTTACCTGTGTGCAATACGTATGGGTGTGGGTCACTTAACGTTGATCGTATATTTTGTTCTCGATTAACTCAAGTCCAACAAGTGACCTTTTAAGACCGCTCGTCCTCGTCGAAGACTTTGACTACAGATCAGATAACCGAGTGAATCTGACAACAATACCCCCGTCCGCAAACCGGTTACAGTCATTCCAGAAAATGGAAGGTAACACAATTCAGTTGTGTGCCGAATTACGTTGAATCTAACGTAGCTCAATGACAAAAAATGATGACGGCCTGCTTAGAGATTTTGGTAGGGTGACTGCCTTTGGAAAGTTGATTGTAAATGTTACCAGATGCACGCAATATAATTCGGGTAAGTGTAGTTCCCACGATGGACTTCTGCAAAAATTATAGCCACCCACTGTTCTGAACTAGAAAGATTAACTGATTATTCACTGTGTTGTGTATCAAGCCGTTCATAAATAAGAGATATCAGATAGGTAGGCTAATGCCATAAGTGTAACATCGACCCTAAACAGACAGTTCTGAATAAGATTAAGTGGCCAGATGCAAGAGAAAAGGGAATTCCTTACCAATTCGCTCCAAAGCAATTGACTCATTCGATATACTGATACAGACCTCATTTATTAACGTGGAATGACCGTTCCCGCAGGTCTGATACGCTCGAAAGTTGAAGCATCGATAACGTTTGCTTGTTTCATTTGACGGAGTAACTTGGACAGGCTTTTCTCTATGAATAGAAAGATAGCAATAGAGAAGAACCTATCCAAGTTACTCCGTCACATGAAACAAGCAGACGTTATCGATGCTTCATTTATTAAATCCGTTCGTTCGTTCCTGATTGAGGTTTGATTATTCGGTTGCATAAAATTTTTACAATTTGTGGTTTGTTTCCCTTCTTCTGTTCAATTGCTTACCGTCACCACGGTGACAGACCAAATATGACAGAAATTAGTTTGGCCCAATACAAAATTCGACTGACTAACGGTTACCTTTTTGGCACATGATTATACAGCCTACTTTATTTGTAAGCCCAGAATGCTTTCAAGTGTTCACTACCTCTAAAAATGACATCCTATCTGAAATGATTTCGCTCTTAGTCATATATATCTGCTGGGACAGAATCTGAATGAGACGGTTGTAAGCGCATTCCAACTGCTTTCAGCTGAACACTCCAAAAAGAACCAAGTCAGCCAGGTTTAAGGTTGGAAACAACACAGCATTCACATAAAGTCACCCTGATTTTCCATGTGTTATCGTTCAGTCAATTCGTAATCAGACCCTTGCAGATTCATCAATTAGAGAGAGAACAGAACAGTAACAAAACAAATACTACTGTCGTACACAATTGATGACCCGCTCAAATATTCATCTTATATACACTGTTGTAAGGTTTGTAACAGTAACTCCGTCAACCACATGACGTGATCACACCCTCTATCAAAATGGACACGATTTACATTCATTCGTTTACTTTCTCCAAAAGAGCCAAAAAGTTGATACGCTCAAACTGATTTGCTGTGCTCCTCTCAGAAACATAGTCAAACATTAATTTCGTGTTTAGTCAAGCGTATTAGATACGGAAGCTAGAATCATAGAACTTTTATATGAAACATTCAGGTTTATACCCGTTACACCGTTATTAAATTCAATAATTTTGTTTTGTACACTGATTAAAAACCATGTTGAAAAATTGTTCAGTGAATTGATATGGCCAGTTAAGGTTTCCGCCATATTTGTTACATTCTTGTGAAGTTTAAAACGAAAATTCGGAATTAATTGTAGTTTTTCATACAGACACTATCTGTGCTGGTCCAATTCAGGAGAAATGCGACACCTAAGTATCATACATCAGCACTTCTATCCTTCTGCGTGCAAGAAAATGTATTCAAGCACTGATGACAACGTAGTGAGCGTATTAACCAACAGTCAATCAACTTCACATTAGACAGGATAGAACAGTCACACCTGAGCGTTTAACAACAACATAGCGTGGATAGTTTACAGACCTCGCTTACTTACGTCTGGAGTCGAAACCACATCCACCATGACAAGCACAATCATTAAACTAATAACGAGTTCGGTTGATGTTGCTATTCCCAGTGTACCGCTTGTGCAATTTCAGTTTATCAAATAACTGCTCATATGATGAAGAGATTAACAAAGAAGACTCGATTCATCTATATGTATTCATATTGAGTGAAATCTAACAGAACCCAGGATGAACAGCCAAAAATTTCTTGTGATGTTTTGAGCGTAGCTCTAGGAATGAAACACTATAAATAGCTGCCTTTGGATGAATGTTCACCATAAACGTAAGATCACTATTTCATTTACCGAGTTAACAAATGATAGTTGCTCAGACAGTCAGACAATATACAAGCTTCCCACTCCGTTTCAGAAACATACCTGTGAATGTTTGTGTATTACATAACCATGGATTTTCCCCGTGTATACTACGTAAGTAGTTGCAGCTCATTCTTTGATTTAGTTAACCATCTATGAAATAGGTCTGGTGTTAGACAGTCTCCCAGATTTGAAGTCAGCAGGCCAGCAGGTACGACCGCTTACGCAGCCAGTACGTAGCGGACAGGCTTATAAGTCTCCACGAGCAATCGGGTACACAAATTCTAATGTTCTACCTTTAGAAAAATTTCCAGTATTTACTACTGGAAGTGATTTGAACGGATCAGTAGTTTTCAGTTAGCCACAAGTTACCTTTACATTGCACAATATAACTGTTCATCATTGCTGACGAGAAGCAATGCAAAACGTTCGAACTAAAGGTGCATTTTAAATTTCCGATGAACTAACCAGTCCATTTACTTGGGACGTTTAAACTCTAAATCCCGTTTAGTAAAGCTGAATTTTGAACCCCACTTTATTAAAACGACCTATTACCAATCGACATAACATACTGGTGATGTACAAGCCAATTGTCTAGGTTACGTACTTAACAAAAAATGTACTATCACAAGGCCGTGTCAGTTCGTCTATCGTTGAAAACGATGTAACAGACGCAAAGTATGCAGGGTGACATTATCAGAGTTCTTTTACATCGGGTGATAAGAGTGCACTTTTGTGAGATGAATGTGAGTTTTCGTTTCCCGATATGCCTGCCCGTTGAAAGGTATTAACAGTCAGTGATGTTTCATGAATTCAAAGGATTCGTGGTTGCTTTTAAACATCGTACATGAAGAACATTGTCTTTTCGTAACTTCCTAATGGGAGATACTTGAAAACGGTGAACTGAAGACATACTACGCGACGAGTCCACGTAAAACACATTTAAAGTCAGCCCTTAAAATGTCACTACGGTGTAGACAGAGCCGACAGTTGTTAAGTGAAACGAATGTGTAAGAGTTAGTCTAGATCTCCGTGACAGATCGCACGATGCACCACAAACGGTTTTCCTGACCACTTTACGGCAATCTTCGTGCAAAATTCGCTTGTTACTTTCGAGGTGATGCTTCCAATAAAACCCGTATTCTTAAGGCAGTTCCTGAAACCGAGCTAGTTGTCTTTCAGGGGTCTTATAAATCTATACTAGACAGCGATATTAATGTTATGTTCGAATCAAAACCACTCTGTCTGTAAAGGTATTTCTGGTTCTGTTTGGTAAACAACACAAATACTTGGATACTTACTTCTCAGTCCTCCGAAAAGAAGCGTACTATTTAGTGTTGTTCAGAAATTCCAGGTCGATGATACGTGAAACACCCTATTAAATTATCTGTTAGTCATGAGAAAATATTTTTTAACAAAAGTACACATATATGCAGCAAAATGTTTGCAGAATGCAAGAGAACTAACTATCTCTTCATGATGTTATAGATAAGTAAGATAGGCTTGATACAACCATTATGAGATGCAGTGAACAGGTCCAGTATTTTGACCATCTCGTTCAATCAGCGCTGTGCCAGCGTGTGGATGATAAGGACCGGGAAATCCCATTGATGTACCGATAATTTTGGCGTTGTATAAATGAACAGTTTTATTCCAAATACTCGTCCAGGGCTTAAAACACAAGAGTTCTGTTTTCTCACGTCAGTGAACTTTACACAGTGGGGTGTTATGCAATCAGTCTGATCTGTGACTAGCTTCGTATTTTTGTTAAGCACAGTGATTTCAGCGAATCTCCTGATGTAATATAGAAGCCATCTGAGAAACAACTGGTACTAGCTCCCATCCTTAATGGTTCCCGTTCCTAACCCACAAGTATATAAAAGTGGTTTGATCATGGTTGTTGTTGTTTTACTGATTTTTTAACAATTAATCATTATTAGAACGTTTGCATCTAAAACCGGCCAAAATATTCACAAACCAATGGAACTGAACCGCATAACTCTTAGATGGACTACTTGGAGTTTTCAACTGAGTAACCGTTTAGACTTTCATCAACTGGACAATACTATCTTTCATATTGTCAGTACGATTGCTCATAGCGTCTGTCATTCTGGCCGGCGCTTCTAGTTTACTGGGTTGAGATTTAATTCATACTGTTTATGGAATAAGACTGTTGGGCGAAAACCATGGATTCCAGCTCAAACCATTGCAGTTACTTCAGGAAGCCTAGGTTACACCCTAACATGTCCACAGCGTTTGGTTAGCCTTTGCCGAAGTGTTTTGTTCTACCACTCACATACAAATTTCCCACACAGTCCAGGCAGTGCACATACATTTTCGTAGATTGTGTACTGAGGTGGAGGGTTCAAATGTACCACTTTTAAAAGATATGCTCTTATTAAAACTGATCAACAATGATTAAACCATCCCGGACTGCAACAGAACTTCTGTCCAAGTGCTTAATAAACCAGCTATTCTATTCCATACAGTTTCATCACGTTGTGATCATTATGTATGGAACAAAATTCCGGAGAACATTGTTTTATTCAAATTCATCAACGGAACGAACTGTTTCTAGTTACGGCATCCAAACGACGGGCACCCACGCGTGTAGTCAGTACTCAAGTAGTTCTATGATCTGACGAGTAGTCAGAGTAAGGACTTCTGTGGTTCCAGTAGATAAATACGTGATTGAAACTTCTAGATCAAACAGAAATCTACTATGGCGTTTCACTCACGAAGTGTCTGAATGCAAAAGTTTCAATCAACCACTGAAATTAGTAATGTCCAAGATGGTTGATGGGAAATAAGTACATATAATAAAAGTGCAGGTAACTGCCGGTCATTCAAAATTCCCAATTTCTTGTTGAGCTTGATCTTAGTAAAAGTTGTGTGAACTTGTTTCACACTTATCTATCAATAATCATAACGCCAATTTTTAAATCCAAATTTTGGCATAACACCGATATTGCTTTAAATTCCCATAATGTTTTCAGACGTATACTATGTGGGTCACACTGCAATCGATGTTACTGTTCAGTTCTTCTCCTTAACTCAGTATCTAGTCCGAAACAAACGTACAGTTCAGCAGTTGCTTGCAATATCCACAGCGTGTAGGGGGAGAAATTTGAATGCAAACACAGTCGCATGTTAGATGTAACACTTATACATACTAACATTCTTCACATTCTAACAGATTTCTCAGTCAGCTCCCTTCGGAAAGGAGCTTTAAGTCCGAAGGATAATCAGTATGAAGAAATTGTGATTCAACCTTAATTCTCACCAGCTTTTTGGAATCCTAGAATTTTAAACGTTCCGTTGGTTTCATGCATGTTCACTTTCGCTTCCAAGACCAGCTAATTATCACCTCGTCTTGCAGTTTATTTTCTGTGCATTTTTTTTCATATTCAGCATGCCACACTCTCAGTTCCAATGGACAATACAGATTGTAAGGTTGCCAATCATAATACGGGTATGCTGATTGAACATTCCAGTGGAATATCATCAGCAAACAGTCTACGGAAGGACCACAAAAATTACTGCTGTGAAAGCACACAATGTGAATGCGACCATTTTCTGAGGAGTAATGCACATCTATCAGCATCGCCTAGGGCGAGTGGAGATCAGGAATACAGCTGTCAAGTCTCATCGACACAGTCATACCATAACAATGTTGCGGAGTACCCAGACTATGTGGGTGCTAGCAGACACAATTTGAACAGCATTCCTCAACGTTATGGAAGCCATTCAAATTGCGATCTGATTGCATTTACACTTCCTAGTAATGTGTTGTATTCGATGGCAAACCAGGAGGTTCACTCATGTCCGCTTTCCAAACTTACGCCAACCACGTGTAACGCTTGTTTGCAACAAGATTCCCGAACACTTCATTACATCACAAACGTCAGTGACAGTAACTTGTCATCAAGACTGAATGCACTGAGCGGAACTTGTATGAACGAATGGAAAACATGTTCACTGAACAATTTTTCTAACGCCAGACCGCATACAACTAGACACCCACAAGATGATACGATCAGTTCACGAATGGCTACAGAATCAGTAAATTCTGTTGAGGTTAACAATGTCCGGTTTAGATCAAATAGCGAAACCACACGGTTTTCATCATCGACTTCCGGCTCTTCGCAATCACAACTTCATCCCCAATATTCGCCCTACTGGTCCTTGGAACACAGTCATCCAGTTTACTCGGAATCGGTAAATGAACAAGATCATTTATGCCGTCCAATTTATAGACCGCCATCAGATCAACCAGTCACAATGCGATTAGAATATTTTCCGCCCTCCCCTAATGACAACACAAGTGGAAACAAGACGGCAGTAGCAAATTCACACACTGTTCAAGGTGTGGCCCATACACAATTGATTGGTTCTGCCACACTTGGAGACGCAGACACAATAGAAGAAGGCGTAAACATGACCCATTTGAACATGTCTATGATTAACACCTCCGGACAACTGCCAGCGATGTTCACCGATGATTGTTGCCATTTGAATCCACCGATTACAAGATGCAGAACTGAGACGAGATGTACTTCTGACAATCGCATTTCAAACGCCAGGATTCAGCGTCAGTTTTCGGACTTTCCCGGTGTGTCAACCACTATGTCAGTTTCCGATGTAAGTCAGTGTCTTCCCACCCACTCAACCCCGGGCTCACCTCGACAAGTATACTATGATGAATTGTCAAATAACCATCCTAGTTCTTTACAAGACTATAGTAAGTTTTACCAGTCATTCGGACTTTTATCCGCATTCACACAACTACTTCTGCCTAAGCCTGTGTCCTGTTTAGAAGATCCCTTCAATACAAAGATGACGGAACCATCCAAACTAGAGCATTCTATTGATCGCCCAATGTCACCAACGGCAACATCCATTCTTGGTCCAGTGCGATCACAACCTACAGCAGGTCAACAGCACCAGCGGAACAAAACCATCATGGATGAACAATTATACGTCATGCTTAATCCTGGCCTTCCAGATGAGGTTTCGGGCGATTATGGATGTCAAGCCGAAGATTATAATTGTCTGGGTGAGAATAACGACCTCATAACATTGCGAGCATTTGCGGGGAAGTTCAAACAACGCAGAATGAAATTGGGTATCACGCAGGCGGAAGTAGGGCGTGCACTGGGACGTCTGAAACTGGGCGGTTTTGGTTGTCTGTCGCAGTCAACAATTTGCCGTTTTGAATCGCTGACTTTGTCTCAAAACAATATGCTTGTGTTGAAGCCGATTTTACAAACATGGTTAGACCAAGTGGAACAGTTGCGCTACAGCGTGCTGCGAAATTCTGATGGAACTTGCTACACCACAGATGGTTCAGGCTTTCAGGATTTTATGGGAGCAGACCGAAGGCGCAGAAGAACCTCCATAACAGACCCTGAGAAACGAATGTTGGAAGCCTACTTCAGAGCACAACCTAAGCCAACGGCTGAAGAACTGGGTGCGATTGCAAATAGGATCAAACTAAGAAAAAATGTTGTTCGTGTCTGGTTTTGTAATCAAAGGCAAAAACATAAAAGACTACACTTGAAACAGTATGCAAGTAATTCGACCATGTAACTCAATGGGTTGACAGATCACACATTTCCGGGGGCACAACAGTTTAATGATTTTATTTCATTCAATGGAAGTTTTAATTACATCTCGTTCCGTCAACATTAGGATGTGTTACATTGTTGATGCAATTCCATTTTTTCAATTTTCACTTCCAAACTATTCTTTCTTTTTTTGTACATTTTTGTTAAGTTTGCCAGAAGAACACAACATAATTTTCTTTGTCCTGATTCAATTGCATATTATCTCCTGCGTTGTTAGAGTGTACAATCTATTTTCTCACCTGAGTTCCATATATGATAATACTTAGACTCATTGAGGATAAACAGAAAACTCAGCCATGAGATCAAATTTTGTGTCCAAGGCTAATCAAGATCAACTTTGAGAGGTATATGATAAGTAATGGGGGGGTGCTTGGTAAATAATGATTGCATACCGCTGACAACTGACCTTGGCTCTCACATTCCCATCGACTTAGAAGAAACGTCAATGAAGGGATGATCGTGGGGTAAAAACAAACTGTCATAAACAAGAGTAGGTGAATTACAATTTTATGCGTATAAGCAAACGTCAATTCGTTATCCTGCTTTTCCGCTAATTTCATGAATAAATCAAAGAAACTGAGATCAAGTTAAATATCCACCGTGACAAAACAGAGAGTTTGTCTTACTGACAAGTGCCACAAGCAAACGGTATTGAGTTTTTTTTTAATAGCACAGTTGTCTCGGTTGCTTATTTATGTGGTTACCGTGATATTTCCTCAGTGATTTTCTAGACCAAAAACAGTTCAAGCTGTTGGAACTTATTTTTAGACCTGATCAGATGAATCTTTCAATTCAGAAGTCAAACGGTGCGACAACTAAGATTATGAATTGTTAAACACTTTTTCTGAAATTACGAGTTCATAATAGGTCTCTAACATGTTCTGTCAAATTGGAAATTCTACGTTTACAGAGGAGCTAGCCATTCAGACACAGATTCTCTATTCATATAGTGTCGCTATCGAAATCTGGATAAATATGGAAAATTGTAACATCTTGAGTTTGGATAGCATCTATTTATTAGAGAGACCGGCAATAATATAACAATCTTTCTCAAAATTTTAATTGCACACTTTTTACGCTAATGCTCACGAATATTTAGAGAAGGAGAAAAAGAGAAACAAAAATCGTGTTCGATAGTACAAGTGCATTGTTCGTTAGTACAGGCAGAATAGCATGTATTTTTCACCCTGGAATGAAAAAGAGTTAATAGACGTTCAGATAATGAAGAAACGTTTTCTTTCTCACTGTTGTTTAGCAGCTTTAACCAGATCTGATGACACGATACCTATTGACTGAGCTCAAGGGTGGTGTATTACAACCGCTCGTGGAATACAATACCAATTGACAACTACGAATAGGTCAAAGAATGGTGAAGTCGACCAGTACGATGACACGACATGTTTCCTCAGTGACTTATTAACGATGGAGTCAGGAGTTCGAGTGCAAAGCTCCGGATCTCTTGATCCTCACGGTTGGAAGGGAACGAGAAAATTGGATCAATTAATTTCATGAAGGTAAAACAGCGCTTCAACTAAATATTCTGAGTTTGCCAGGAAAAATAAGGAAAAACATCTGTATATTTGATTTGATTTTTATCACCGGAAAAGCACACGTCAAAAACACGAGAGAAGGATGTGTGGAAGTGTGAACCAAGCATCAGAACCTGTTGTTAAAGATAAGAAATCAAGGTGTCACATTACTGTTTCAACAGCATCTCAGTAATGCTCCACGATTGTGAATCATCAAGAGTTTGTGATATATCGGCTTCCCATTCGTCTAATCCGGTTCGTTCCTGACTACCGTTGCATTATTGTTTCAAGTGTACACGTAAGCGTTATTTGGGACTGGCGTCGAAAAATGGTTAGTGTTTCACGATGTCCTTTCCCACATTCAAACTGCTTCCGTCCCTGTTTCGACATCATCAGGGGGAAATTTTTGTAAGATATTCAAACAGACAAATCGCATGTTACAAGCCAAAAGGTCCCCGGTGAATCTAGACTGATTAGAAGATTGACCCAGCAGAGCGCCACCAAAATGAAAATGATCAAATTGAAAGTTGTCATAACAAATGTTTCATCCGGAAGTAAAAAATAATTATTGAGTGGACTTCGTGTCCACAAAACGCAGTGCTTCTAGTGCTTCTTTTCAGAAGGGGCCGACTGGAAAGTCTATGGGAATGCAATAGCTGCGATCAATTGTGGGTGATGTTCAATTTATATGAAAATCAAAATCCCCTACTACTCATCAGTAATCAAATACCGCTCAACAAGTCAATGATTTCTGCGATTTCAACTTGTAGAGAAGTCCTAGTCGAGGGGTCATCGATTGAAGTTAACAGACACTAACTGTGTCTCCTCTCGAGGTGATCGGGCAACCTGACCATTACTCACAAGCGAAAGTGGATGAGCGTTCTCATATGATAATTCGGTCGTGCCTAACGTGAGGTCAATGGCGCAGTGGTAAACACGGTTGTCTTATGAACAACGTGTCCGTGGTTCAAGTCCCGGCAGTGGCGATGATATGCACTACTGACGAGCTCTAATGAGAGCGAAACTCGAGTCTAGTGCTTCTTTTCGAAAGGGGCCGACTGGAAAGTCTATGGGAATGCGACAGTTGCGATCAATTCTAGGTGATGTTCAATCTATATAAAAAATAATTATTGAGTGGATTTCGTGTCCACAAAACGCAGGTCTGATCGTGGCAGAAAAATAAACAACCACATTCACAATCGCTGCGACGAGGTATACAAGTTGAACAACGTTTCAATCGGTTTCATACCACCAACTCAAGTCTAGTTAACATAAGCCTATTGTGGGAGCTTGTCTGAATATCTATCATCCACTGTTGTCACATCCTGTATCAACTGAACCGACTATGTCAACGACATATGTATTTCAACCGATACAGGTGCTTAAGTTATAGTCACGGCTAAAAAATCAGCCAAATATACTGCGTCGAACTGTGTTACCAACAGAGAATTGGTTCGCTTCAAGATGATACAGTTAGCTGTCATGTCGAGCAGGGGAAACCATTGGAGATGTAGACTTAGCTAGGCAAGCTACTTGTAATAACAAAACGCACATACCTAACGTTGGCGTTAAAGTGGAAGTGTAATAATTCCGTTCTACGATCTTATCTGGCATAATGGATTGTATTCTATTCATTCATCATTGCTTCTCACAACGTGTTAACGCTCTCAATTAGAAAGTTGTTAAAATCCAAATGAACTCCGTTAAATCATATCATCACGACCAAACATTCGTTGTCTTTTTGTTCGAAGAGTATTCCGTCATTAATCACACAAACAAACAAGGCGCACATCAGAACACACCTTGATCAAACAGATAATGCTGTGAACCGAGCAGTTGACTGAATAAACCTTACGAGATATTCTTTTGAACAAAATTACCACCATGAAAGCTATTGTTACGGTTTCGCAGCAACAACTGTAATTGCCGTAAGTTAAAAATGAAGCATGGGGTTTTCAAGCCGTTGATCGAAATGGAAAAATCACATTTCAGGTGACCAGCTCGAAATGTACATTTTCGAAGTGTCTCGAAGTTGTTTCGATGGAACTGTTTGACAATGTGCCCCTCAATTCGACATCCCACACATTGGCTGAATTTGTGGTTGTTCAGACTCGCCAGTTAGATAGAAACCAATTAAACACGATACAATCCGTTAACCTTCACGTTACAAGAAGAAGGATTTTCAGGATATTTCCGTACGCATATGCTAACCAGTTATAAGTGCCGACACTCTGGCTTAACTCAATACAGGCTTACAACCTGACGTTGATTAGAATTCAAGCCGTTTAGCTGTATACCACTGTAAGTTTAGAGGGGGCTGGGGGACAGTATAAAACGATTCTGAAATTATCGACGTGGACACTGTGAGTACATATAACAATCAGGGCTTGAATGAAAGTTTGATATTTATGTTTTACCTTTGTTTTCAAGATAACACACACTGAATAAGTTTATTCATCACATCGACTTTGGATTAACCCTATGTCTATTTTCGATCGGCAGAAACAGTGGTAAATTGTGCACGCTCGTCCCAACAGAAACAATGCATTTGAAACGGTTACTTACTGGACAATGAATTTAGCCCGCGTGATGAAGATTACCAGTCCGAATCTGCTAACAAAAGAATTTTGGACCAGTGGCAAGAATCAATCTGAAAATGAGAACTGAAGTGAACTCTAAAGAACAGATTGTTTTATTTGCTATCGATTAACTGAAATTTCTAAGAGCCACAACTTTTCTTACGTAACCATAACCAGTAAAACCCAGCAGTCGCTTTAAAGGCATAATATATGAACTGTCTGGGTTCAGTTACCTTGGAATTATGGAGCCATACGCACCAAACTTCTAGCCCGTTATTTTTCTCAGTTTGCAGATAAAACTCACCCAGGGTGTGTGGAAAAGACATTGGGTTCTAAGAAGCGCTAGTCTTGGAAAAGAGACGCGGATTTCCTGAGTCTCACATTGAGAATTGTTATTAACGCACACCCATTCTCTTATACAACCGCCCAGCTGTCAGTTCACATGCCTCTGGTGTTTTTGAGTATGAATAGGCTGTGGGCAAATCTATCGATTTGCGTTTGACTGAATAAAACTGTCCGTTTCAGACTGGCCGTGAACCGCAACATATTGTAGTAGTTCACGTCGCGACAGTAGTCGACAAAACCGGTCATTGACTGGCTCAATAAATACATACACATATTTACATTAACGTATTTCGAAGGTTGGTGTAAAATATCCCAGCAAAGAATGGCTCAAATTGGATTTATATTAAACCATTTATACGAATCCATCAATTGAATCAACATTTTATGATTAATGTTCTACCTTTTTAACTGGACAGTTTTGCAGGATTCCAATGAGCAATATTAGCAAATTTTAATCGATTTCACTCAAACACTTCAATAGTTATTTCATTGAAATGCAGCTGTTGGATTTCAATGGAATCTACCACACATCAACCGTACTATAGAGTCTCAGATGTTCCTTATAGAACTGCACTCAGGGTTAAAAATTTCCGAGGAATCGTTAAATGATTCTCAGGACTTTTATTAGTACTCAGTGAATACCAGTCGACTTTGTTCGAAGTTGCATTCCGACAAAATCGGTGGTTGGTTTACTTAGAAAAAGTATGAGACTTGAGTTGTGTTCTTATTAGGGCTCAACAGAAATTCGCATGTTCACCAAATAGGACCTTAACTCTAGTTCTGTTTGTGAGGTACGAGTGAAACTCGTTATTATATAGATCTCAATTTAGGCACTGTCAAATAATCGCACACTAGGTGGACTGTTTATAGGGTCGGTGATGATTTTTCGATAATTTTATAGGTTTTTTTAACTGGGAAAACCAGATTTATGGTATTATGCAAACAATTTTACAAAGTTTGACAGGAAGGATTACATCGTTCAGACATTAGTAAACAAAAATGGAGAAGTGGTAAAACAGGTAGCAAACGCGTTACTTTATGTCTACAAGGTGTGTGGTAATTTTGTTTCATCTGTCAGCCTAGTGATTAGTGTTTACGTATTAGAGATCACGTACCAGTTTAGAGCCGGGATCACTTCATTCACGTGACTTCAGCGATGCTACGAGGAAGGCAACTAGTAGAAAAAATAAAAAGTGATGATGTTGGTCTGGTCCGATACACGAAAGAATGGAACGTAAATTTTGGTGTAACTGAACAGGTCTAAAATGGCTAGACAACTTTTAAGTATGTTCCTAGCCGTAGGAAAAAATCAGGAACCAGATGTACGCAAAATAAATCTTCGTATACTGGTTAAGACAAATCAGTGGTCTCGTAGTTGTTTGGCATGTTTGACAGTCTGTATGGTACAGTGTTGGGTATTAAATTCAGTGAAATATAGTTCGTTTGGTTACAAACAGTTAGTACTAAATTTTATTTCCCTTCTGCTGCATATAGTGAACAATTAAGATAAGGTTTGCACCGTGACTGCACACCCAAAATGTGAATTCCAGTTTTCATGTTGGTTGCATTCTGTACTACATACCTGAAGAAACTACCTTCACTTGATGATGTTCGGTTTACTCTCACATTCATCCAAATCCATTTGTTTTAGTGAACTCATTCATGATTGACTGGTAAACATTCTGAAAGGCCGTTTATCGATTACCTCACTTTTGTACGCCTTCTGTGTGCAATAATTTGAATGTGTGGTTAATTCGTAGTCAAAGAGAGGGCGCTTCTGTTGTAATTGTTGCTAATGTCACTGTATAAATTCTAGTCACTTATACTACCTTTTCCAAAGTTTTCGGTATTAATATACAGGCCTACTGGCCGGACCGTTCGAATCGGTTTTGTTGAAACTGCCTAATATGCTTCATTGTACGGATCACCCCATATTGTCTGGAAAGGGCCAACAAACAGTATGACAATTAGGACAAACTGGGTAGGATGCAGTTGCGATAACTATGTATTTCGGTTGGATTAGAACAGACAACATGCACAGTTTCGATGTGCTCAGTTTACAGTTAAAGAGGACACTGAAACTTTAAATCAGTGGAGACAGGATATAACTATCTCATTATTAGGATAATAAAAAATGATACAAAGATGACTATTAACATAATCATGCATATAATACCAACCAAAATGAGTGGAACACCATTTCACCTGAAGTGAGCAAATGAAAGGAGCAATCTTCAATAATGAAGAAACTCTGTCATGGAAAGTTATGAGGTACTACTGACATGAGTTGCGGAAAAAGCAGAAGCCTATGATGAGTTTTCATCTGAAACACCATTTAAACCTGTCATTCTAGGAGGTAAACAGACAATACTAACACACAAACTGACAATCAGGAATTACATGCTACAATTCGGGATGCAAGTGTACAAACAGAGCTTCATTCTCTAGTAAGATATTGTATTTATACACGCGCCAGACTTATCAAAATTGTATTCTGAATACTACATTATTTCATGTTTGAATTGAGATCTAAGTGATTCAGCTACGATCACCATAATTATACCGTGGGATATTATCAAAAACAGTATAAATAAAATAAAAGAACTGACTTTTCAAACAGAAATGGCCTGAAGATTGTCTTAATTAAGGGATGATAGAAAGTTAAAGTTGGGTTTTCCGGAAGAAAAAAAATGTTGACTTTTGAAAAGAAGTGAACAATCAAGTTCATCGAGTCCAGGTTGCTTTGCTTGGTAACCTGTTTGTTAAAAATGATCTTTTACCTATTCCGTGCACATTTTGATACTTTGTTAAATTGCTTGAAATGAGCGCTCGTGTGAAGCTTGAATTTCTATGTTGAAAACTGACCAGACAGCTGAAAAACAATAACCAACGTATAATTGTTTATCGTTCTGTATATAACGGGTTGGTCACAACCTCGAGTGAATAGAATTCGGTTCAAAAGAAACAATGAAATTTGCCCCTATTCGCTCTAGCCTAACTGCAATAGCCGTGTTCAGACGTGGGTGGTGTTCAACTTGTAACACATCAAATATCTCACTTTGGACAGCAATCAAACGATGAATTCGTTAACTGACTGGATTCATTTGGTTAATCCTAGAGACAAAGTCCGTTATTTTCGATTGAAGCGAGCAAGAATGATTCGGTTTAGTTCCCTATACAGCACGTTTAGCTATATTCACATATGATTATGGATAGGCTTGTTGAGATGATGTACTGAGAGGGACGACTAACTTGAGGTATGTTATGCTGTCTAACACAGCCACCATACAGTCACAAGGACCTGAGCACAAATTCCCTTCAGAACCTTAATAAACACTTCTCGTGAGTTCTAAACTGAAGATAATACGCCCTTAACGTTTTCTTTTAGAGTGGAGTAACTGGGAAGTTCACCTGAATACGGGGATTTAAAGCAATTGACTAATGTTCAATTTATGTCTCATTGGGTTACATCTACTTTTTGGTCCTCACATGGAAGTATGTTGGAATGTTTTCTTCTTGAAACAAGAGTTAATGCAATTTTGAGGTACAGGCTGGACAGTTTTCAGTTATCCGTTATTTCAACATTAGTCCAAGACCCTCGTCTTTAGTTTGGAATTGATAAGTTATTATAACTATGAATGTGATTCTTAAACAAGTAGAACTAGTCAACCCAATCAAAATTCTTGATAGGACAGCACAACCTTTCTATAATCACGTCAGAAACAGTGAGCACTCCATTGACCATTCACAACAGAACCTTTTATTACGAAGTATTGCACCTTCCGTCCGTCGGAACAATGTACAATATTCCTTGTCCACTGTAATCTGCTTTTGGGATAAACACACTGATAACAGGTAATGAAAAAAGATAATGTGTAATGGACAGGTTAATGAGCCAGCTCATTTAGCACTAGGTTAACACAGCCTCTCTTTATGTTATTTTTCATTACACGATTCATCTTCCAAGATTTAATTATATTGTTAGTACGTCTTTTTTTTACCACATTTTGTGTTTCATCAACAATCGATTGCTTTATCAGTCGTCCCGCTAGCCCTTGTTTTGTTCTTTTCTTTTGCAGTAGAATCCATTCCGTCTTCTCCTTGTGTGTACAGTAGATGAACTAGCCTGGTTGATTGTAATGGGCATACCATAATGTGTACTGAGTGGAAATGATATTAGTGAGCAGTGTTCACTCACTGTTAAAGTCAATGTAAAACAGCGTTCGTTGACGAATGCATTAGAACGAAAAAAGGACACCTTGGGCCTATCTCGGACTCCATCAACTATGAGCAACATGAGCTCTGCAGACAAAACAGGCTGAGTGTGGGTTGCTAGCTTCCCGCGGTAGGAACCATGGTGATGTGATTTGGTGAGTTTTCGGGGCAGTTTCTGTAATTTTATTCATTCCTTCAATAAGAATGAACAAGTGTTAAACGATACAAAATGGCATCCCGTGAGCTAGTTAAAAACAAAATATGAAGACATTACGGAATTTTTCAACGAGATTATCTGTATGATACTTGGTGACTCGTTAGGTTACTTGTAGGAGTTAACTTGCAGTGTTTCACTCCATCAGAATAGTTTGCTTGACATGTTGAGCCGTCCTCCCTATTAATGAGCAACACAACAAATCGTATGTCAAGGTAAACAAGATGCAGTTGTTGATGACCATTGACGTGAAATTTGACGGTAATTAGGAAACTGACCATCAGTTCGGTTCCTCACCATTGTGCACTGAAGGCATGATAAGCCGCTTTTTAAAATAAATGGGTCATAGTGGAAAACGGAACAGATGTGTATTGAGATGTTTAGTTTGCACTCATAAATGCGTGGTAGTTCAGCGAGGCTTTGGGGATTTAAGTACATTAATCCATCGTGTGCGAAAGTCTCTTATATAACGGTTGGCTGCAAAGCTAAACGAAAAGAAACTGACGCACACGCCATCGCATTTCGAAGTTACTGTTTATGCGCATTGAGCAACAGGCACAAATGATGGCAGCATTCACATTGCCGTAAGTTTTTGACCAGCCCATTTCGAGAAGCAGTATACTGGAGTTCAGCTCCTGATAGAGCCCATCAGGAGTAGCGCGTTTATTTGCCAGTTTCGAGATCGGAACCTCTGCTGCATTTTGAGGAAGCAAACATATTGAACACTGTGCCACTGACCTCACATTAGGCCTCACTGAATTGTCGTATGTGAGTGCTCAAACGTACTCACTTGTGAGTGACGATATATACCGATGAACGTTCGACTAAATACTGGATTAAGAATGAGTGAAACCAATACCAAACATCCAAAAACCGACCAAATGAACTATAAGACGACGGAACAGCAGCATCTAAAAACGTCAATCATGTCGATTCGTTTCCACCTAGCCAACCTTGTCAAGCACTTGACAGGACTTCGGTGCCGTTTCTACGCGTCCTGTTAGGTTTCGTGGTTATAACTTGAACTAATTGTCATCAACATTAGAATCGGACTATCTTGCATATCCACCTAAACTAAGGTAAGATTCGGGGAGACTGTCTTTCACAATTCTTTTCCAAGCGTAAATCACTGTAATTTGCCTGTCAACGTTGAACAGCTTCTGGACTAAAACACCACCTGCGCATTTTGCAGATCTACCAACTTCTGACTGATTTTATGGGAGCGCATCAGTCCAGCAAACTTTGCTAGGATACAGACTGGTCCCAATCGCAACTTCACACATGGTACACACCTGAATTGCATAGCAACCACTGACTGCATTTTCGGGCATACTCCTCCGATCGAAAAATCTACTTTTCGGTCTACCGGAGTACCAACTGCGTTGACGGAAGAGGCTTAGCGTGCGTGTCCGTCGCCATCTTTTCGTATCCCTCCACGTGGCCATATCAGGGACAAAAATTTGCCCCGACAAACCAAACAATAACATGCAATTAGCTCATTTGTCTTCAGGTAACCCTATTCAAACAAGATCTGATCCACCGTTTGGGATGGGGATGTGCGGAAGCCATAACAACACCATCAACGACTGCGAACGAAAGATTGAGGTCGAATAACTGCGTGCTACATCAATTGCCTGAGTATAATATGAACTACCCAAAGTGCACGCTGTAATTCTGAATGATTTATGTGCGTTTGTTCGTGTGTGCGCGTGTCTGTGTGCATGTGACATACACAGAAAGCACAAGTAGTGGGTCGCTTTAATTTACGTTTGAGTGACATGACTGCCTCAACACCTTGACGAACATCTGCCCACTATCAGTTAGGTTTGAGAATCAGATGTCGTTAAAAATCACCACAAGTCCCAACTGGACTCACTAGGAGGAATGTACAGGCGTCCGGGTTGATGCTTATCATCTGAAGAAAGAGGTATGAATCTGTGACCGATGGAAATCATATGCAAACCCATCTTATGGGGTATATAGAAATTTCGCTGACGAATTTTTATTGGTAGTGATGGTAATTCGTGTAACTGTTGGGTTTTTATATTTCTTATGTTAGTTTATCAAACGCCATCTAATTTGTTGTCAATTGACACACGAGTTGACCACAGAACCTAAACGCACAACATGATACTAGTTCATTTGGTCAGCCTCAAAACTATACTCAAACTGGCCCGTTCGTATTAAGACAATCCCCATGATCTGGTGATGACCCTCTTATAGCCTGTAAGTACTCAGTTGTACAGTGCCTCCTGCTCATAAAAAGAGGATTTCGGGGATTAGGAAATGTTCATTAAGGCAGACCGAGTGCTTGTAAAAAGCTCATTAAAACGTTTACTGTCTATTACTTTTTCATACATCCTACCTTCTAACGATCTCACTGAGAGTACAATCTGAGCATGGAAGTATACTTGAGCTGATGAGCAGTGAAAGCCGGTTAACCTGGCCCTTGACTGTGGAAGTGTTACCATTCAAGAGAGTGAGGTGTACTATCTCCACGTATTAACGTTTCCGAATGGTCTATAATGTCTTTCATCCACAAACTACAGTAAACATGTTATATCCTAGTCTCTACAGTGCAGGCCAGATTTTGTGAAAAGCCAACTTGTGCGTGTGCATAGTAGCAGTGGTCAGACTCTCGTTTTCACTGCTAGGTCTGTCTATTACACCAGTATAGTTCTCTTGCTCGCTTGCTATAAAAGAATTATGACATTTTAACTCAGTCGAATATTCTCAGATAGTAGGTGATCCGTCACTCTGGGCGTTGTTTATCAGAGCTTTGTTGTCATAGAATTTTCTTATTATTTATTCAGACTTGAACTCTGATCCCATGTCAATGCTATTTTGTTTGCAGTGGAATGATGTCAGTGTTGATGTCCACATGCAGTTGGGGCGGAATATTTTGCTACGGGATGAATACTAGCGAAATTATCTGAAAACGATAGATAAATTTACTAGAAGGCATACGAACTTGAAACTCATCACTGAAGTGATGGTTTGGCAGTGCTTGTTGCGTTATAAGCAGAACAGCAATATATACGAACGCTAGCTTTCATGCAGACATAGAACAGCAATCGATCAAGGCAACACACGATGTTCAATAAAGATGCTTCCGGAAAACCTACGGATATCCACAAATAGGCTCAGTTAACCATAGGGAACTTCTCACATTTTAATACAATCGGAATTGTCAGAGAACGGCTTTTGAAGCCTCACGTTTCATTCAGTGAATTGGCTGTAACCACTTAGTGACGAAATTCGCAAACGGCATTTAGAACAAGTTAACATTTCTCACTGGACATTATTCAGCAGTAAGCGTATTTTTACCTCAGACCTAGTGCAGGACACTTGTATTTTTAAGTTTTCTCGTAAAAAACCTTGACTAATAGGGTTTAAAAACAAGGTAGTCAGAATCTGAAGGTTTGGGTTATTTTTCTACTAATAAACTAATCATGACCGATCTATTCATCTAAAACACAACAGGTGCGTTATTGTTTTGCAAAATGTAACGTTATTCATTTAAGAGGATTTTCGTTTCAATCATGTAACCGACAGTTGTTAAGCTCCCATTGATTTGTGCGCAATGTTTGAGCTACTGGGTATTTACAAAAGTTGTGAAACTACATTTGGGTGTTTCATTATCCACATGATGAATTGTTACAGAAAGACCAAAAGAAAGACCCCGCGGTCTTCAGATATAAATTCTCTCGATTTTATTCTTCGAGAATACTTGAGGTAAAATGTTTTGTAGAATAGTCATAGGAAGCTAAGAACTGCTGAACTACAAGTTAGAGCATCATCACTAATCGATCGCTGTTCACAGGATGTAAAATTTTGTGCTTCGCGTTTGAGGTGCATACAAACATGGAGATGGTGAACACTTCGGACCAATTTTTGACTATTATATCATCTGATGAGTAATCGGGGATTTGGTTAATTTCAAGTTGAACATCACCCACAATTGATCGCAACTGTCGCATTCTCATAGAATTTCTAGTTGGCCCCTTTCGAACAGCGGAAGCACTAGACTCGTGTGTCGCTCTGATTAGAGCTCGTCAATAGTGCATATCCGGAACTAAAACTACGGCCACGCTTTCAGGAGGCAACTGCGTTGAACAGTTCGCCATTAACCTCACATTAGTCACAACCGAATTATCATATGTGAACGCTCAACGGTCGATTGGAGTTAACAGACAGTAACTGTGTTTCCTATCGAGACGATAGAGCAACTGGATCATTAATCACAAGCGAAAGTGGTCGAACGCTCACATATGATAATTCGATCGTGCCTAATGTGAGGTCAATGGCGCAGTAGTAAACACAGTTGCCTCATGAACAGAACGTCCGTGGTTCAAGTCCCGGCCGTAGCGATGATATGCACTACTGACGAGCTCTAATGAGAGCGAAACTCGAGTCTAGTGCTTCTGCTATTCGAAAGGAACTGACTGGAAATTCTATGGGAATGCGACAGTTTCGATCAATTGTGGGTGATGTTCAACGTGATATTATATTATCTGGTCGTGTTTTACTGCGCATGTTAGCCTATTCTACTTTTAAATAAATAAATTTAACCGAATCACAATCCGCTACATATAAATGATAGTTGCCATCAAGCAGATAAATGGATACCATGCAGTTCTTGCGTTATTGTTGACATGTTTTTACTTACTGGAAATACGTGACCATACCATCAGAACAGTACCAACATGTAAGCCTGGTTCCCTTATCATGCTGCAAAAGATCACAGGAAATTGAAGGTTTCTTGAGACCTATCTGCTTCTGAAATTGATTCACCAGTGAGTACAATGGGTATGACTAGCCACCTGTTCCCACTAGACTGCAAGTTCTTTTCTAAAAGATGCCACCCAAAAGTTTTACTGAATAGGGAAACTATGGAGCATTTACGAACAGTGCTCATTTTGCAACAGTCCAATTCAACGATCACTCGTGATGATAGGTTTTATGCAATTTTATCTTAGTGACATAATTACTTCGGGTGGATCAAGCGTTCATAAGGTTGAGCAAATCGACAATTTGTCTCAGATCGTCTATGTCGCGCTTAAAATCAAGCGAAATGCACAAGCAACGCGCATCCCAGTTGTTTTGGTGAACAAGACTGCAAACTAACCTGAATACCCATTTAGTCTGATGTAAAGTCGAGTCAGACAGGACATACACCGGATCGTCTGAAGCGGAAAGCCACAAGTGCGTATGTTTTCTCTGAGATTTCTTGAAAACTACAGCGTAACCATGTCACGGCATTCTGTACTCGACCACTTTCCAGCGAGCAGACACTTAGCAATAAGCAGAAGAAAAAAATATTTTTGTTAATAAAATGAACCAGCTGACAAAGGCAGTTTACGAAATTGTTGCTTTATCTCAGTCAAAATACAAATAGACGAGAAAGTGGCATCAGCTTCCTTAGTACCCACAGATTAGCACTAAATCGCTGAATAATATTATGGATATGTCGATGAATTCCTTTTGGAGAGGATTAACAGAAAACAGTTTTCATTGATTCACATTGTGTCAGACTCAGTCTCCCCAAAACAGAGATGAGAAATTGCGCTGGCGCTTCTCAAACCAGGGTTTGAAATAAAATGACACAACACATAGGACTATGTTTAGCGAAGAAAGTGCGGGCTGCTGGATTGCCAGAAATCTTAAGCGCTTTGAACACACTCACAGTAAACCCAGATTTTGTTCGATATCCCAGCTGTTATACGCCGAGGTAGGAGAATTGGGCTTTATCTTTTTAAGTGAATTGGAACAGGCGAGTTAATTTGATTTACTGGACCAATTTATCTAGTATAGGAAATTCGGTCGTACAGTTGATAGTTTCCCAACTTCCGCTCGTTGAAAGTTATAATCTCCGTTCCCAAGATGATGGCGCTCTTGGTCATCTCAACCAACTCGTGAAGGTCTATGTAAATGACCTCTTCCTTGCAAGCTGGGTTGGATGGTGTGGACCAAGCAGGTGGAACCCCCAGATCTCCGCACCTGACTCCTATGGACTAATTTGGTCGGGAATACCTACAGCCATTGAGTTGTCGTGGAAAACCGTGGACAGATCTGAAGCAAGATAAGAATTGATAATATCAGTTGATCACATAAGAAACTTTACAAAAGGTTTAAGCATTGTTGGTAAGATGGGCGTTGTTGTGCTAGCATCACATTAGTTAACGTCTGAAACACTATGGGGTTAAATCTGACTGTTTCTTAATAGCACTGTACATAAAGTAGTTGTTGTTCGTAGTAAAATGCAGGTTATATCACTGTTGGTATTTGACCGTGTAGCTTTAACGACATATGCTACGAGACTCATAGTTACTGTACAGAATGTTAGCTAAGGTGTACAGTCGTAGGAGGCAGATACATTCACCTCGTAACCTTTGACTCTTCAGTATGGTATCCACTCTTTTGTTTTTATGCATACAAGTTAAATTTTCCAACGAACTCTAACGGAGGTTCATCACATTCACCGCCGTAGACCGTTTGTAAGTTATAATGAAAATAACTTTGCATTCTCCTTACTTAAATGAAATTTATTGTTTACCGAAACAATTTAATGAAAGCTGTCGCGAGCTAAATTGAGTCGATGGGACGATTGAGCTTCATTGCAAATTGAATAGAACTCAAACTTGATTGCAGCTTTCGCATTCAGATAAACCATTATGCTGGCCCATTCCGAAACGAAGCACTGCATTCGAGTTTTGTTCTTACTAATGCTAATCCACTTAGTGCATCTCCTTGTGCGGACCGAAGTTTGTATTCCAACCCTCGTGATTTTGAGACCAGCGTGTTAACCACAATATCCAGTAATCCCACAGTAAGCGTGACCAAATAATCAATTCCAAACGTTCAACCAGTTTTGTTTGAATAGTGTTCAGCCTGTCCGATCATTCCGAAAGAAGAGTGAACTGAATCGCTCTGGTCAATCCAATCCATAATCTCGTGATCAGGACTTTAGTTCTCACCACACAACAAACTCTCTTCTCACGGACACGTAATGCGAAAATAGACCATGTCCGACGAATAGGTCCAATTGGATGAATGCGACAACTTTGTCTTGTTTAATTTGAAGCCAATTACAGCAATTTTCGGCATGCATAGCTGCCTCTACTCTGTTGGCTTTATCATAAGCACGGCCGTAGCTGCATACCTATACTTTAGCCATAAAAAATTGTGAGTGGTGCCCAACTAGCTTGCCAACCACAGTTAACTGATTGTGTGCAGCACACATTACTGTGCGTCCTTATGAAAGACGATGAGGCAAGTGACTGAGAAAAATGTTCCTTCAACAAACCACTTGAAGAGCAAGACTTTATCCAGCATGCTGTGTCGGCGATCTTAGCGTTGCAGTTGACGGGTGGAATACATGCTTCATGTTGCAAACGAACCTTACAGTTAACGGAAAGCAACGTAGCCACCTTGTCGTTTGATGAAAACTGATGAGGATAATAGTCTATAAGAAGTGTGTGATTTCACTAAAAAAATCAATTTCAATAGCCATCAAGACACAACCACACATTGGCAAAGACACCGTTCACACGAGTCAGCCAAATTTTTATTTAAAGTAATCTTTACTGACAAGTAGTTAGGGCTTTGGTTAATTTCAAGTTGAACATCACTCACAAATGATCCCAGCTATCGCATTCCCTATTTTCGAACGAGGCCGACTGGAAAGTCTATGACAATGCGACAGCTGCGATCAATTGTGGGTGATGTGCAACTTGGAGAATAATCTTGTTCAGAACCCACGTCTGATAATTTCCTGATTTGTATGCTATAAGTTACCGTAGTAAAGTCCTAATCTAAACTAAGTACTCCTGTGGATGTTTTAATTCTTCCAATGTAATTTTCAGAAATCAGCGATTGATTAAAATGAGGGTTTTACAAAGTCCAAACTTGCCATGAGTTCCACAAAGAAGGAACCAGTTTTTGCCTGTCATATTGGAAAAGTGATTTGCATTTTTATCACAATCAGTTCTATCGCTCGTTCACGAGTCGTCCAACATACTTATATTGAAGTGGTGTAATTAGTTTTTACTGATAATTTCGAACCCGATTGGTTGGAACTCAGGCTTTAGCCACCAGTTTGTCAGGCACCACACACATCCCAATGAAGCAGGTTCTTCAAATCTTTGTTACTGTGTGATACAATAAATGTGTGTGTCCATGACAATACAAATAAGTTGAAGCTGGGGACAACCTGGGCACTTGACTATGCTTTAGTTACTGGCCAGATGGAGTGAATCTTATAACGCATAATAGCATTCGTAAGATTTCCCAGATGAATTGATAAGATTAGATAGTGTTAAGTTTGGCACTAAACACCCCGATGTC